>JAGFMF010011688.1:1707592-1875168 GCA_019455555.1 Galemys pyrenaicus
AAGCAAATCTTCAAAAATTGTAAAATTTTCATTCTTAGCTTTTAGGCTGTAATGAAACCGGCCACAAGTTAGATCTGGCCATGGGTTTGCTGATCCCTGCTCTAAAGATATACAATTTGTCCATTTTGCTATTTGAGTGATTTTCAAACTGAACTGCGCAACTGGTACCTGGAAGCAGCTCAGGGATACCACTGGGTTTCCAAGTCCTCAAACACACCCCAATTCTGGCTTGCCACTTTCCTTCCCTTTTCCATCCTGAAAAGTTCAGTGAATCACACAGGGCTAAGCAAGTAGCATCTGTGCAAGTCAGGGAGAGCTACAGTGGCATGCTATGGATGTGAGAACCCCAGCAGCACGAGGAGGGCTCTACCAGGAGGACCACCCAGAAGGGGTGTCAGATTCCAAGAGGGGTGATGAAGAAATGAAGAGGAGCACCAGGCGCAGTTCAGCACAGGGTTTCCAGTCTGCTTTTGTAGGCTGCTTTAACAAAATAGCATAGTCTTATGCAACACTGATTTTGTCTAGTTCCAGAGACTGCGAAGTTCAAAATCAAGGTGCTAGCACATTTGGTATTGTTGAGAGTCCTCTTCCTGGCTTGCAGATGGCCACCTTCCCACAGTGTCCTCATGTGGCAGAGAGGATGCCTCAGCACCTCTCCTTACAACGGCACTCACCCCATGATGGGGCGTGGTGGCAGGAAGTGGCACAGAGCAAGTTCTCGATGATTCCGTCAGACGGGTAAGGATGAGGCCTGGAGACCTCGGTGGCTTTTTAGGTCTTTATTGCATCATTATCTCAGAGGCGGGCAGGGGTGCGGGGGACTAGGAGGCCTCTTAGTCCCCAGGCACATCTCACCCTCTCAGCTGCTTCTCTTGTTCTGCTGGCGTCCTTATGATGCCGCCCTTATATGCCTAGGTCTAAGCCCAGATGAACCCACTTGCGCATGCCCACCTAGGCACACGTGCAGAACCACAGGTGTCCATCATTAGACCAATGGCGGGAGGGCAAAAAAGCCTGAAAACTTTTCTCTGGCCCTACATGGGGATTCCCTTATGACCTCATCAAACCTGTTATTTCCCAAAGGCCTATCTCTTTATACCATCACCATGTCATGAGGGGACACAAACATTCAGCACGTAACAGCCCAAGAAGGAGAGGAGAGTGTCACAGTAAGCAGGGAGGAGGGAAGTGGCAAAGGATGCAGCAGCTGATTAGTTACATAGAAGGGAATTGGCCAAGTAAATAATGAGCATGTTTTTCCCTTAAAAATAATTAAATAAAGAAAAAAATGTCAGGGTTCCTTGAGAAAAATTATTACATCCAGGATTGAAACAGGAAAAGAATGAGATTAGCCAGGACCATCTTGTTATGCAACAGAGGGAGGAAGAAATCAAAGAATGGTTAGGGACATGTCAAAAAAGACAAAATATCAGGCAAGGACTCTCCCTGGCCACATGGTATAATTTTAGCAAAAAAGTAACGCACTGATTAACATAGGAACATGGTCCATACTGATGTAAATAAACAAATGAACATCATGAAGGGCTATCAAGGTACAAAATATTTAGTCTCAAGGAACCTTAATACTCAATAGTTATGGGGGTAAAAAGTAACTTTCTGGAGCACCACCTGATTCAAGGGCTCAAATGAAAGAAATCAGAATCACGTGTCTCCTGACAGGATGCAATGAGAACTAAACATTACATCTGTGATCTCCCTACCTGAATCTAATTTTAAGGAAACACGAGAAAACCCAAATAGAGGGATTTTCTACAAAATAATTAGGCTATCATCTTCAAAGTTACCAGGATTATTAAAGTAAAAAAAAAATGAACTCTTGCAGATTAAAAAACTAAGGTAACGAAATAACGAAATGCAATGCATGTTTCTGAGCCGGATTCTTTTGCTATGACAGATGTTATGTGGACAATTGGCAAAATCTGCATGAGGTTGGTGGTAACATATTGTATCACAGTGATTTACCTAGGGAAGTCAGGGTATTCAGGAGTAATAGCAATTCACTCAAGTGTAATTGTTTCAAAACAAGGTTTTGAGACCTTCACTGTCAACTTTTTTTTTTTTACAATTGTTTCGCAACCATCCCAGACAGGTAGGAGGTTCATCACCAGTTCAAGCATTTTCTTTGTCTTTGCCACCGTCATGCTATCCATCACACTCCACCGCACCGCACCACCATGCCGGTGTCCCCGAGACGCTAGCTTTATACACCTCGTGCATCAGCCCAGGTGCATCTACTTGTGCATGCCCACTCAGGCATGCTCGCAGCACCGCAGGTGTCCATCATCACAGTGGTGGGAGGGTGGAAAGACCTGATCTCTGTAACCCTACAACAGTTCACTTGTATTGCTTTAGGTGTGACATCCTCCTCCAAACTATGCAATGACTTTACATTCCACTTTGACTACAAGCCAAGACTAGTTATATGCACTGCAATGGTCAATATGACTCAGTGACAAAGGTGAGTAGTTAAAATCAGGCATCTTGCAACCAATTGATCTTATGGAGGTAGCTGCATGTCAGGGTGATTCCTTTGTTTGTTTAGTTAAGTTTTCCTGAGGATCAGTGTAGTGGCAGGAAGGTGGTGGCACTGGAGTCGGGATGGTTCTGGACAGACGGGTCAGGGAAGGAGAGTCTTGGAGCCCTTCGTGGCTTTTCATACTTTATTTAGTAGAGGTGGCCAGGTACATGGCAGGCAGGGGTGCCGGGGGGCCGGGAGGCTGGCAGGCCTCCCGGCCCCTGGCGCATCTCACCCTCTCGGCTGCTTCTTCTCTCTCTGCTACTGCTCCTGCTGGTTCTCTCGGTTCTGTCGATCCTTGCAGTCCGTCCTCACAGTTCTGGCATCCTCATGACGGCGCCCATTTATGCCCGTGTCCAACACAGGTGCGCCCACTTGCACATGCCCATCCTGGAATGCTCGCAGCACCACAGGTGTCCATCATCAGCGGTGGGAGGGTGGAAATACCTGATCAACCTCTACCCTACAATCAGGTTGTTAAACATTTACTTGTACACCACTGTGAGTCCCTCCACTAGTGATCTCCGGTCAATCTGTTACAGGGCAGGGAGAGGGGCACCCCAGAACCCCTAAACCTGCCCTCTATGAATGGGTTCTGCCATCCGCTGCATCAAGACAAACATATAAGGCCTTTAATGGAAAGGAACTTTAATACAATTAGGGTACAATATAGAAAGGACAAAGAACATAGTTACTAAGTTAGGCATTTAAAGTTCCCATCTTCTTGAGGGTAAAAGTTCAGCTAAATAGGAATGGCCTAAAGCAAGGCCCAAAAGCCTGCCACAAGTCTAAAGGACCTTTTAGTAGAGACCCATAGAAAAGGGTTAGAGTTAGATAAATCTGGGAGGAAAAGAGCAAAATTAAAATTAAGATGAAAGCTGCTATTATTAAGCTCCCCCGGGGTCTCTCACCCACATTTGTTCCAACCAGTCCAAGACTAGAAAGCAAGCACAGTTTTTTAGATGTCCCTCTGTTCCACATGACTCCTCCATACCTCCTTGCTGCTTTTTATTCTGCTTCCTTCTTTCTCCCTTCCTTCTGTGTTCCTATCTCCTCTTTTCAGCATTTTTTATCCTTACTTAGCTTCACCCACTTAGGGTAGAAGCGGGGTTTTAGAACTTTCCCCTTTTTTGGGGACCACCCTGTTACCCACATCTCCCTGAACTAGGCACCCCTTCTTAGTACTTGCAGTTCATTCAGAGAGAAAGGCTTCCCCCAGGTGCCTCCCCCAAAATCCACACCTCACCTCCTTCAGTTTATTATTCAAATGTTAGTTTCTTACTTGGAAAAAGATGTGATTTTTTTTTCTCCCTATGCCTTTCTCTCCCTCCTACCCCATTCAAGGTACTTATTCTATTCACTAGAACAAACAGTTTATTTTGTATGTTTTCTGCTGTGCTCCCACTGCCATCATTAAGCTCAATAAGGGCAAGAATTTTTGTCTTTGATGTTTTTATTGTTCACAGCTGTATTCCCAACATTTAGAATCTCGGTTTTGGCACTGTAATAGTGCCAATAAATATCTGTGGATTGATTAAATGAATGGCAAAGGTTTAGCCCATGGAATGCTAAGGTGGTTTAATATAAATTTATCAAATGCAATTCACAAATGTTTTAAATGTAAAATAAAAAAAAAAACCTGACCATCTCAATCCATGCAGAATTAAAGAAAATATAGATATTCATGATTTAAATTCTTAGCAAATTTTCAGAATGAATTAGATACTACTCAATATATGCTTTAAAAGGTATATATAAAAAGATAGGTTGAGAGTTAAAGGGTTGAATAAAGACATGATAGGGTCAGAAGGAAAAAAGTGCATTATGTGTGAATCCATGAATACATAGTTCAAGAAATGGCAAAAGATTCTCTTTTTTGAATGAAATCAGAAAAGTGGTTGCTTTTGGTGTGGGGGATTGACTGGTGATAAAGCTCAACAGCCAGAGAACATCAGGGATAAAACTGGCAAAGTTAAGTTTCTTAACTTGCATAAAACAGGTTGAGAACTCCAGGGGAAGTTCCTTTATGAGAGGATGTAGGGAGATTGTCTTTTGTGAGGCTCAGCCTGCTAAAAACCCTTCAAGGAAAACTAGAACTGTGGATATCAATCAGAATCCTTGAGAAAGGAAGGAACAATAAATATCCCGTTTATTTAAAAAAATCCAGATTTAAAGATTCTATCCTTGGGAAGAAGCTAGGATTTGAATTCAGTGTTCATGCCAAATTCAAAACTGCCACACTCGGGTACTTGGCTGATGTAGAGGAAAGGAGGGAAAGCTAAGCATTCACCCTCAGAGTGGCGCTGTGCCATACTGTTTAAGGATTTTAAAATCTAACTCTATTTGAAAACAGTCACAAGGGAATAGGCAAGGGAGCTCGAATACCATTACTGCTGAAAAACAAAACAGAACAAAAAAATTGAAAACACTTTTCCTAAAAGTTTGTATAGTGAATGACAAGTTAAACGTTTGTAGACTTCTTATAGGCGCTCAGAATGTGAATAAAAGTGATTTCCAATAAGTCTGCCACCTCTGTTAGTTGTTCACTGAGCATAAACCAGAAGCTAGTTTATTGAACACTGTGTCAGTTTCTCCACATTAAGCTGTTTGCGGGAGAGAAGACAACGGAGATTATTTATAAAGTAATTATTTATAAAGTAATTTATAAAGTATATCCTGAAAAGTAGTCAAGACATTTTTTGCGCTGTTCTGTTGGAAACGCCCAGCATAATCAACGGTGTTTTCCCATCATTGCTTCTCAAACCTTAATGTGCATTTGAATCCTGGGTAGCGTGCTAAAATACAAGTTCTGATTCAGCAGGTATGTCTTGGGGCTAAGGCTCCATTTCTAAAAATGCAGACTCCAGTCCCGGGGGGAATCCGAGGGGGTGTGGAGGAGAGGAGGTGGAGGGATTCAACTTTCACCGAGAGGCTCTAAGCAACTGAAGGGAAGAAAGTAACAGTCGGTGCTTGGGAGAAAGGCGGACACTCCCCGGGTAACAGAAAAGCGAGCTGGGCACTGTACCTATGAGCCACATCCCACCCCCGGCCTTACCCCACGATCAGCAGCGCGCTCTGCAGCTGTCTCCGCACCTCCAAGAACACGCGCGTCTCCGCAGCAGCCCCCGACATGGCGAGCGCCCAATCCGAGGTTCTAGCGAACCTGGACCAGCCCGGCCTGCACGTGGGGCAAAAGCAGGATCAGCCGCGGAGGAGCGCCGGCAGCCGGACCCGACAGCGCCTGCCTGTCAGTCCACAGCGCCGCCTGCTGGCCGGAGACCTGCGCGCCGACCTGAGGGACGTGAGGATTTTACAATCCTCTCTGTAATTTGAGTGCAGACAAAAAGTTAGGGGAAAGGCCAGAACCTCCCCGCTGCTTGTGCGTGACCTGGTTCTTTGGCTACCCGACCCCCGACCCCCACCATGATCTTCAAAATCAGATCCTGAGTAAGCTCCTTTGACTAGCGCAGGAGGACTAGACTCGAAGAGAGAGAAATGATGGAGGGAGAAGATATAGATAGGTACTGTCCTCCGAGACCAGAGGGAGGAATTCCTTTCTGGAAACCCACTTTATCTTGATCTCTTTTTTATGAAACAGGGTGGGTAGTTTGGTAGTTCTCCTCTGTGTCTGAGGTCACAAAATATCTAGGACTGACTTGATACTAGTCAATGTAGTGTACTCAGTGACACTATTCAGTGTAGACACAATCGCTACAAAATTGAAATAGTTGCAAAATGTAATAAATTTTCTGTTTCCTATGCAAAAAAGAATGTGGTTACCTACTGTTTCATGAATCACAGGATTAACCACTCCTACAGCCTTTGGGAGAAGGAAAGGAAGAATGATGCAGTGTGCACATTTCCACGAAGTAAAAAGTGACTCAAAGAAGTTGTAATTTCATTAGTACCAGAAGATAGTTTTGAAAAGTTGGACAAAGTAAATGCTTTAGTATAATACAAATACTGACAGTGGGAAAATATTATATATAAGGCATAGGACTTTTAATAAGAATTCTTTTTCGAAAAGCGGTGTTAGTTTTTAAAAATAAAAACAATGACGGCTTGTGTACAGAATATTGTATATTTATTGTTGTTTTGCTTCATTATTATAAAGTCATAATAATTATTACAAAGTCATAATTACCACACACCAATTAATTTGAACATTTTCCAAATAAGTAAATAAAACCACTTCCCTAGAGATGCTAGTCTAATACAATTTTTCTACGATTGACATTTGGGTTCTAAAAAGTTTATCCTGTTGCTTCACAAATTTCTGTATCCATCACAATTTAAAATTTTGGATGGAGGTTAACAACTTAGTTAAAAGAACTATATTTACTGCTATTGCACTTCAAATAATCATTACAGCAAGAGTAATGATTTCAATTCCTTTTATCTTCACTTTTAATTCCTAAAACTCTTAAATGCTTAAATAAATGTATTATATTGAAATATGAACATTAATAGTCTTAGCACAGTATACTTTGATAATTGGTATTATTTTTAAAGATTGTTATAGTTCACATAGTCATATTTGTAAAAATTTCAATCATTTTTTGACTTGACATCCTAGCAAAATGGTGCAATCTTCCTTACAGTAAGTACATTTAGAGAGTTCCAGATTCAAAATATCAATAATTCCAAACTCTGATACCAACTCTTTATCTCATTTCTACAAGTATCCTACCACTATAGGCCTCAAGTTCCTCATGTGAAATACTAAAGAATAATTTAAATAATACCTTAATTATTACCTAAATAATAATTACAAGCTGTTTTCAATTTTTAGCTTCCTTTCAAATTTACCATCCAGATGCCTAACCCTGTTGAGTTAAAAACCCTAGTTACATACCCCTTTCCAGGCCACGCCCAAAATTGGTGGCCATGGGCCGCTTCCCTGACGGTCCGCTTGAGGGCGCTGTGGGTACAGCTAGCACTGGGAAGCGTGAAAAGGACCGGGGGCGTGGATCCGGGGCCGACGACGTCGACGCCGGCGTGGGCGCGGTGCACGCTGGGAGCTGTCACTAGGCCCTTCGGCTCGGGGCCTCCTAGTCGCTGCCGTGGTTGCCAGGAGAGCGGCGCCGGCGGGGAGCGGCCGAGCCCACCAAAGGTAACAGCGTCCCCGCCCCCAGAGCGGTCGCGAGACCGGCCGCCGGCTCCGAGCGGCCTTCTGGGCCTGCTCTTTTGGAGCTGCGGGGTCGCCCTGCGGATCAGACTGCTGTGGTGTCGGGGGTGTTGCCACTCTGGCCCCGCCTGGAGCCGCGACGCCGGCGGCTGCCCTCTGGTTTCTGGGGAGGCGGGAGCTGCGCGGAGACTAGACCCGCTGGGGCTAGACTAGGGCGCGAGGGCGGCCCCGGGCTGGGGGAGCTGGAGGCGGGGCCGGGGTGCCGGGGGGCTGGTCCAGAGCCTTCAGAGCCGCGCGGAGCAGAGCCAAAGGTTGTGGCGGAGAACACACCTGTGCGTTAAAGGCGCGCGGAGTAACCTCTTTGTTGGAAGGATCGAGGCTTCGTGCAGTGTCTTAGTCTGGTGGGTTCTTGTAGGACTGAGATGAGATTGCCAGCGTGGTTAAGGTTCCAAGTCTGGGGTTGGAAAGGTGTACCTAAGTTGATCAAGGAAGTCGGATGAGTCATAAGGAAGTTGTTAACAGTTACCACCTTTGATTCCCAAGCCTTTAAAGTTGCAACAGAACAGTAGTTACTTGTTCAGTCTCCTTTTTATCGCCTGTACTGAGGTGGGGGAGCAGCACAAAACGCCACTCTTTCATTGCTAAGTGATTGTGTTTTGATTATTCAACATTATTTAGAGGTCTGTGGAGTCTGGGAAATACAGGGACTAGAAAAATTGATTTGGTGACTGATTAAAGCAATCAAAAACTGTTGATAATTACAAAAAAAAGATAGGAAACTACTTGACCAGCGCTAAATAGAGAAAAAGACAAAAAAAAAACCTTCATAATTTTGATGTTGTCGGCTATCTTTCTGAAGACAGAAGATCTTGCGTTTTATTATGGATAACATATGTCAACATTATGTGCTAAGTAACTTACCACCTGATAAACAACAGTGATTAAGAGGCACTAACAAAAGTTATAACAAGAATAAATTAAACCCAGTTGTCATCCAAATGCTTTATTTAGTGATTACTTCCAGCTGTCATGCTGAACGAAGTCATTCCCCAGAATTGCTAAATTAGCTAGCAAATCTGCAGGTGAGCCTGATTATTAAGTACCCAAATCTGGAAGTTAGGGAACCTGGAACCTCCCCTTTCTTTGGATCACACTGTTACAGAAAATTAAGAACAACAACACACAAACCATAACCAAAATGCTGAGTGTTAATTAGAAGCTGTTAATTAAATGTTTGGCAGTTGAAGGAATCTGTTTTGTAGTTAAAGTAGTGGAAAGTGGCTGTAACCTGGCAGTGAAATGTTTTTTAAGTTCTTTGTTCTACTAACCAGGTGTGTTATGGATAAACCTGTTTTGCAGTGTTTAAGGGATTTTCATAAGATCACAGTTTCCCAACCTGATGTTTCCTCTGTATACTCTTGAATCCATTAAGTTTCTGTAGCAACACAGTGTTCCATGGCAAATAATTTGGAAGGGTGGGTAACTCAGGTTTAACTTTTGAATTTCTTTTAATTGCAGGGCTTCTCAACATCTTTACTGTTTATATGCATGTACATCTTCAGTGGAAGGCAATAGCAGCATGTCCTAAACTTACCTGGCCAGAGAGCCAATTTCTTATTTCTCATGGCTAATCTTTTAACACTTAGAATATCATTACATAGAATTAAAAATTTGTACTTCCCTGTCAGCCCTAAAATTCCATATGTTATTGCTTTTTTAGCTATCAGCTTAAGCTTTCATGAGCATGAAGATCTAGTGGCAACTCACTGGTATAACAAAATGCTCATATTTTCCTTAGTAAAATATTAATATTAATGATGCACATAGATTCTATAAGCCTTAATGCTTTAATTTATGGCAGAGGAATATCTTTTTTTCTCATCTCTTGATGCTTTCCTTTAAACATAATTAATTCATGTTTTAAATTTGAATTTATGGTCAAGTTATTGATTTTATCAGATTGGCATAAAGTTCAAGAAGTGAAAACATGTTTATAGTGGCATTAATTTTACTATGAAAGATTAATCATAAATTCTTAAAACTATGAAATGTGATTAAAAAACACTTGAAATGCACTTAATAATTTATATCTAAATTTAAGAGCTTAAGTTGTTGAAAGAGTTGAAGGTTAAAAGGTAAATTGTAAGACAGATTTCTAGCTTATTTACACATAGGCTCTAAGTATAGTATATAGTCTTAAATTATTTTGCTAAGTTCTACCCATTGTCACTAGCATACAACCATTGTGACTACTTCTCTGTTACTTTGTTAGGGGTGAATACTATTAATACATTTTTTTGTTTGATGGAGATGGATGGCAACAGTTAATTTTAATAGGTAAATCTCAATTTACGTAAAATCTCTCCCTGAAATGAAACCATTATTAAGTAGAAGTGTAGAGCTGCTATATTTGTATAATAGCTGATGTACTTTATTGAAAATTATATAAAAATAAATACCTTTGGCACTTTTGCCTTTAAATTGTCATTTCCCTTTTCCCTTTATTCTGTTTACATCCCCACCCCAAACTAGCTGAGCCTGAAACCTCAATGACTCTGCATTGCATTGATTAACAGTAAGGTATCAAATCTATTAGGGAAGAATTTACATATAACATGCCCTCATTTTATGTCTACTTTATATACACACCCATGTTTACCCACCATCACAATGAAGATTTGGACTTGTTCTTTGGACTTAGTTCTGTATAATTATACTTTTGTTCTCTTAAATGTTCTCCCTTTCTGGTAATGTTGAAATCACCCAAGTCTGTGAATCATTTTTTGATTATCTCATTTTAAGTAATTTCCTTCTGACTTTCCTATTTACATTTATTTACATGTTCTTTTCTGTTCTTTGTGGTTGCTAAACAATGATGTTTAGTAGGCACATGTTTTATATGTCCACCAAATGGGTACTTGTTTTTTAAACTTTTTATGTCATCTTCAAAATATTAATCATGTATGTAGACTGCCTGTATATTTACTTTCTTCATATTTCTTTTATCAGTATGATTATTAGCATAATTTTTAAAGGAAACTTGAAATAGCCACCACAAATGAAAAGCAGATGTCACTTGTCATAGCAAAAGATAGACATAAAGAGAAAAATAATGAAAACAAACAATATGTTAAAGTTTAACTAGAGATATTGCCTGCTGAAGTCTCTAAACTGAGACTTGCTGTTTTTGTTTTAAGAAGCTATTAGGAAGAATTAGAGATGCTGGTAGTATTCTGGCAGCAATTTGAGGTTTTTTGCTGCAGTCAGGGCATTGAAAGAAAATGAAGAAGGAATTACTTCCTCACTTAATTCAGCATCACTTAGCCCTGGCCTTAAACCCTGCAAAATCATCTCATATCTGGTTGGTGACCAGAATTTTGGAAGATACTGGAATAATCAGTGCCTGAAAATTTCTTAAGCTTCTATCTATGAAAGAATTAGGAAATAAAACTTCAATAGTAAATTTTAAAGAGTATTAGAATTACCTTTAAAAATAAAACAGGAAGATGAAAAGCTAGCAGTCATTCTTGAATATTATGTCTATGTTTTTCAAAAATGTTTTTAATGTTACTTTTATAAATAAAGCACTATTATCTTCTTGTTACTTGGATACATTTGCTTTAAGATAAATCTTTGAATTCAAAGAAATACCAGTCTAAAAAGTGAGAGTGTTTTACATGACAACATGATGACTTGATTTAGAAGTAATGAAATGTTAGTAATATTTTTACCAGGCCTCCCTGGTAACCTATGGGTTAAGTCTAAGCTCTACCAACACAAAGACCCACCACGAAGGCCTGAGTTTAAATTCCAGGCCAGGAAGCTAACCCACATGGCACAGCAAACCTCTCCTATTTCACCTGTTTCTCCCCTCAGTAGTATATTTCTGTAGATCTGCCTGTTCTGCTCCCCATCTGGTTCTGGTGAATCCTCTTGCCCCAATACCCATATCTCTGGCCTATACCCCAGTTCTTATATGCAAAAATAAATACAATCTTTAAAATATATATATGTTTATCTGATAATGCCTTTATTAGAATAAATGAGGTAATACATTTAAAAAATGTGATAGCTTCTCTCATTTATACTTTTGAGCTATAGTTTCATATTTTCGTATTGAAAAAGGCATTTGTGACCTTTTTTCATCTAGGGTAACAAAATATTCTCTTTTTTTAAAGAGCATGTCAAGTTGTTTTTTGTTGTTGTTGTTAAAGATTTATTCTTGCATACAAGAACTGGAGCACAGGCCAGAGTCATGGGGGGTGGGTGAGAAGATTCACCAGAGACAGAGTGGGGCACAGAACAGGCAGATCCACTGAAACATACTGCTGAGGGGAGCAGTGGGTGAAGCAGGAGAGGTCTGCTGTGCTATGTGGGTCACTCCCTAGCTGGGGATCAAACTCGTGCTGCAATGGCTACGGATACTTCATAGTGTGTTGCTTAACCAGATGCACCACCAGGGAGGCCCAATATTCTCTCTTTTCTAATGAAAATAATTTATATGGACATGCAGGAAATAAATTTCCTACTCTTGTTCTTTAAAATACATTCTTTTATTTCAACTTGGTCTTCTTCCTTACAGGCATACATATGTCTATATAATATGCTTAATGTTTAAATTACCATTTTATGAACAAAGATTTCAGGTTAAATGAAAAATCATTTAATTTGGTGGCTATTTTCCAAAAAATAACTTGCCTGAATGATCATATCAGGTTCATCATTACACTTGATTCTGATTCTGTATACCTGATTCAATATATTGACACTGTTTTTATGTGTTATAACTATTGGTGTTTTGTGTTTTTTTTTTTGTCTTTTCAGTATAGAGGTTGTGGTTTAAAAAGGAAAGCATTGTTTGAGAAGTTATTTCAAAATGTAGTGACTTAAGACAATAAATATCTCTCATAGATTCTTTTGGAAGTAATTGGAGAGTGGTTTGGTGGTGAGATTCTGTCTTGAGTTTTTTGTGAGGCTGCAATTAAATGTCAGCTTGGTACTACAGTCATCTACATCTTTGTGGTTGGAGCACCCTTTTCCAAAGTGGCTAATGCACATAACTGGCAGCTTGTTTCTGGCTGTTAGAGAGAGGTTTCAGTTCTTCTACAAATGGATTTCACCTTCCTGCTGCTTGAATCGTCTTATAACATAAAGGCTAGCTTGCTTACCCCAGAAGAGTGATTTAAGAGACATCAAGGTGGAAGTGGCAAAGTCTTTTATGACCTAACTTTCACTTCTTCAGTATTCTAGTATTCTCATAGGCTAGCAGTGTTTTTGTGTGGGCAGAGACTATACAAGCACATGAATGCCAGTTGAGGATCATTGGAGGCCATCTTAGAAGCTTAGCCACCACATCTTTTAAAACTAGTATTTGAACATGTCTCTAAAAAATAAACAGTAAATATGTTAATATGTGATATATGCAGTTCATGGTTTTAGGAAGGCTATTCACTGATTAATTTTAAATGCTGCTAAAAGATTACTAAATAAAACATGCATTTTATCAACAAAATTCTCAGTCTTTGAGGTGCTTCATAGGTTGTAAGGTAATTCTGGGTTCAAATGTAACACAACATACTAATGCTATTTTTTTGTTATTGGTATTATGAGAAGAAAGAAATTTCACATATTTTATAACTGCTATTTTTTGCTAGAGACAGATCGTCACTTAAAAATCAAATATTTATTTAATTCCATAAATGGGAAATAATTCACATGATTTAAAAGTGAGAAAGTATATAGTGAAAATGCTCCTTTTTCCTGGACTCCATCCACTTTGTTCTCACTTTGCCCCCAGGAAGTAATCGGCTTTATTTTCTTGTGTGTTCCTTCAGAGCTATATCACGTATATGCTAATTATATGTATATGTATTGCCTTTCTTTTATATAAATTGTAGTGTACTGTTAACACTTCTGCACTCTGATTTTTTAAAATTCGTATATCTTGGGAGTATTTTCTGAATCAAAGCATAGATTTTATTCATTCTTATTAGCTGAATATATTTTGTTACTAAATTTTTATGTTTACTAATAATGTGCTGTGGGTCAGCCATTTTGTTAGGAGCTTGGGATGTGACAGTTAAGTGATAGATGAGGACACTATAACAGAGATGACCACCTCTGAGATGATAGTACAGTCACAATAAAAGCAAGTACTGATAAAGTGTAGTCTGTATTGGGAGTTTATTTGAAGGAGTTATATAGGTGTGGTTTAGAGAAATGGTGGAATCATCAAAGAAACTTTGCAATGGGGATACAATCTGAGACCTGAAGGGTGAGTAGGTACTACTCAGGTTAAGTTAGAATCTAGTGTTTCAGATTTTAAACCATTACAAATTTATAATAATCAAAGTAGTGTGCTACTGACTTTAAAGCAAACCTTTAGATGGATAGAGTAGAATAGAAACTTAGATAAACCCTGTTGTACATAAGACTTTCAACAAAGGATACCAAGACCACTCAAATATTGCCACCTCTTTAACAAGTAGTATTGGGAAAACTGGATATCCACATGCAAAAGAACAAATTTCAAACCATAACTTTAGCCATATATATAAAAAAATTGAAAGATTTATTTATGTATACAAGAACTGGGGTACAGGCCAGAGGTATGGGGATGAGAGGACTTACCAGAGACAGAGTGGGGAACAGAACAGGCAGATTGACTGAAATACACTGCTGAGTGGAGTAGCACCTGAGGCAGGAGAGGTCTGCTGGGCCATGTGGGTCACCCCCTGGTGGGGGATAGAACCTGTGCTGCAGTGGCTGCAAATGCTTCATAGTGCAGTGCTTAACCCCTTGTGCCACCAGGGAGGCCCCCATATATAAAAATTAATCCCAAATGAATTACAGAATATCTGAACCTCTAAACTCCTAAAAGAAGTATAAGAGCAATACTTTATAACTTTGGGTTTGGCAATGATTTTATGGATAAGACAGCAAAGCACAGGTTACAAAAGCAGAATTAGACAGCTAGAACTATATACACACTTAAAACCTTCTGTGCATCATGGAGGATTGTGGACACTATTGGTGGGAAAACTAAAATGACCACACCTGATAGGAAAATCTGACATTGTGGGGAAAAAAAAAAAAAACCCACAAGGATGTTTAAAAACAACAACAAAAAATTTTAACATTAAAAAAAAAAAAACAAAACAGTGTATCAAAGGACACAAAAGAGTGCAGAGGGAGCCTAGAGGATGGGAGGAAATAGTCACAAATTATGTATCTTATAAGAAGCTAATACCCTGAATACATAAAGAACTCCTACAACTCAACAACAAAGAGACAACTCAATTAAAAAATGGGCAAATGATGGGGCCTCCCTGGTGGCGCAGTGGGTTAAGCAACACACTATGAAACAAACCACAGTCACTGCAGCATGAGTTCAATCCCTGCTGCCGGCCAGGGAGGGAACCCACATGGCACAGCAGACCTCTCCTGCTGTGCCCGCTGCTCCCCTCAGCAGTGTTCTTCCATTGATCTGCCTGTTCTGCTCTCCGCTCTCTGTGGTGAATCCTCTCACCCCCCCACACCTCTGGCCTGTACCCCAGTGCTTGTATGCATAAATAAATAAATAAAAATAAAATAAAAAATGGGCAAATGAGTTGAATAGACATTTCTCCAAAGATGGTATGCAGATGGCCAGCATGTATATGAGAAAATACTAAACATCATTAATCATTAGAAAAGTGCAGATTGAAACTGCTGAAATACCTCACACCCATTTGGATGGCTATTATTTAAAAAAAAAAAAAAACAATATGTGCTATGAAGGAAGTGGAAAAGTTAAAACCCTTGTGCACTATTGAGGAAAATGTAAAATGGTGCATATGCTATGGAAAACAGTATAATGATTCCTTTAAAAATTAAAACTAGAACTTCCATAAGATGCAACAGTCCTACTTTTTGTATATATGCAAAAGAATTGAAAATAGGATCTCAAAAAGGTATTTGCATGCCCAAGTTCATAGCAGTGCTATTCACAGTAGCTTAGAGGTAGAAGCAACCTAAATGTTTACATATGTATATAAGTGGATAACAAAATACTGTATACATACTTTATTTGGCTTATAAAGAAAGAAAATCTAGTGACATGCTACAACCTGGATGAACCTTGAAGACATTGTGTTAGCCAATTACAAAAAGGCACTATGTGGTTTCACTTGTGGTATCTAAGGTAGTCAAATTCATACAAAGTAAATTGGTAATTGTCAGGGAGAGAGTGAAGAAGAGTTACTGTGTATTGAGTAAACATAGTTTTGCGAGATGAAAAATTTCTGGTGATTGCAGAACCATTTTTATATTATGTTACACTATTGAACTATTAAAGATAGTTTAAACATTAATTTTATGTTTTTATCATAATAAAAATGAGCGATATTAAACTTTTGCAAACATGAAGTATATATACATTTTAAATACCATCCTGTTAGTGCAAGCCATGTGTCTAAATATTGAAAAAAAGTCACTGATTAAAGCCAAGTCAGGAGGGTTGAAACAGAAGGTATTGTGTAAAAGCATATCATTTTGAATATACTTTGGTCAAAAACCTTTAGGTGATGGAAAGAAACATAGAGCATATCCAGAAAAGAGATAACATAGAAAGGCGTTTAGATGGGAGAGAGCAAGTCTTGAACAGTAAACAGTTGACTACTATTAAAGGAAAAAATATTCAGAGACACATGTTAAAGGTGGTAAGACTAGCTTTTTTTTTTTTTTTTTTTTTTTTTTTTTTTTNACTAGCTTTTTTTTTTTTTTTTTTTTTTTTTTTTTTTAGGATCATCAGCATAGTTACAGAGATCTCTAAGGTGGGATTATACAGTGGAGGAGAGTGATTGCAATTCCAAATACAGCATAGACAAAAAGGATTTTATAGCCAAGGAACAAGGTGGGGTCAGTGGATAGAAAATCAGTAAGCGGATGGGATAGATTCTGCCTAAACTTAACTAATAGGATTCTCGCTTAAGATAGGCTGAGGATGGGAGTGGGGAGACGGGGGTGGGGGGTGTTTGGAGGAAGGAACCTGGAGGGAAGAGGGATTCTGATTAAATAAACTGTGTGCTTCCTTAAATTATATTTTATAAGAAAGTGTGCTGGTGGGACTAAGAGAAGTTTCAGAAGACAGAATACTGCCACTACATTTTACTTAACTGGTACAGAAATATAAATTATAGGATTGTATGAATGAGTCCAGCTTATGACAAGACAAATTATATGATTAAGAGCTTGCATTTCGTTTTTAAGTGATTAAATGTCACAATTGTAGCAATCATAAGAGTACTTCTGTGCTAAATAAGCACTGACCTAAAATACTTTCCATGAATTACAAATTAAAAATATAATTTTTCTTAGCTTCCAATAGAAAGTAATGTGCTCAAGCTATGTTATGTAAAATTGTCTCTTAGAGAAGTTAAGGTAGTGAACATATGAAGTTTTTGTAATAGTGCTTGTGGAAACTATTTAGGAGCCATGATTAAACCACCATTCTGAAAGATAGGGTCTACCATAGTCAACATCAGCTGGGGGGAAAAAAAATGAATTTGTTGATAGATTCAATATGAAAATAAGAACTAAAACCAGAGGATAAACTTGTGTGATTAGGAAGGTGATGGGCAGTTATGAAGTTAAAAAAGAGAAATTAATAGGCTAACGCAGCTATTATATTTGTTGTTATAGGCAGGCTATATTTCTTGTGTTGTAGTGATATCCTAAAGAAATTTAAGAGGAGAATTGACTATAAAACACAAACATTTGGAAGTATAGTAATAATAATAGCTTATGGTTTATCATTGTTTTTGAGAATACCTGGGACTCCAAATAAAAATTTTACAGTAACTAAGCAACACTTTATTTTGGAAATTCCTAATGATGGAAGTTTTCAGATACCTTTTATATTCTGATAGTTAAATGATTCCAAACACTTTAACTATTGCTTTATGTTAGATTTTTTTTTTTCTACTTAGATGCCATTTATGAAAAGCTTTTGTTCAAAATGTTTGAGACTATAATAGTCTCTCTTTAAGCTTGGGAACTATCCTGACCAAAAAAAAAAAAAAATACCTTGATCTTTCAGCAGTGGTAATTCTGTACTTGAAATAGTTTTTTACAGGCCTCCCTGGTGGTGCAGTGGATTGAGCAACGAACGCACTAGGAAGCAGACCGCAGCCACTGCAGCACGAGTTCGATCCCTGCTGCCGGCCAGGGAGGGGACCCACATGGCGCAGCAGACCTCTCCTGCTGTGCCCGCTGCTNCCCTCAGCAGTGTGTTTCAGTCAGTCTGCCTGTTCTGCTCCCCGCTCTGTCTCTGGTGAACCCTTCACCTCCCGCAACTCTGGCCTGTACCCCAGCTCTTGTATGCATAAATAAATAAATCTTTAAAAAAAAAAAGAAATAGTTTTTTACTCTTGGCTTCTGTGATGCCATATTTTCTAGTTCAGTTGGTTTCTACTTATGGTGTATTAAGTATCGCTGTCCTATACTTCCCGTTTTCACTTTATATTAAAATTTAAAGTTAGCTATTCTGTAGCAAGAGCATCTTTACTCTGTAATACTTCGTAACTTTGCTTTCTCTTACAAACTCTTGTAGGTAATGATTTTACATGACTTTGGAACTGGCCTTTAGTGGGACGCTGTGGGAGGATGAACACAGAAGAGCTGGAGTTATTGAGTGACTCTAAATACAGAAATTATGTAGCTGCAATTGACAAAGCACTAAAGAATTTTGAATACTCCAGTGAATGGGCAGATTTGATATCAGCACTTGGAAAACTTAATAAGGTATGTCTTTCTCCATTTCTTTAAAAAGCAAAAATCAGAAATTGCTATCTGTACTTATTGGATTTCTTTTAATGTTGAAATAACATAACTAAACCTCAGAATTGCTTTTATTATTGCTATTATACTTCATGAGTTTCATATCAAAGTATTCAGATAAAACTAAGCAAATATGCTAACCAGATAGAGTATTGATAAGTTTCCACATTTGAGCATCAGTTATGTTTATGGAATTCCTGGCAGCAAAATGGAAAACTGCCTATGGAAAGGAATAACTATTGTGTTCTTTCCAAACAGTATTGGAAAGAAAACATTTATATCCAAGCAAGCCTTAGTTGCAGTTAGTGCTTTTTACAAAAGTTATAAGCATATGCTTAGTCCTTGGAGCACTGAGACTTGAATGATTCTTCTTAACATGTTTAGTTTTTAGCCACTATTCTTTTAATGGCACTACCTATCAATTCATAGCTTTGAGTTCTCAAACCTGGTTTGAAATAGGGTAGTATTATTGATCTTAGTATAAAAGTGTTTTGGTATAAAATTTTGTTTAAAAGAAAATTTTAAAGAGGGAGGAATCGAACTCATGTTGCAGTGGCTGATGATAACTTGATAGTGCTGAGACTAACCCCTGTACCACCAGGGAGGTCCCCATATCTGTATTCTTCACAGTATTTTTCCCTTAATTTGCTTTTGATTTAAGATCTAATTTTATTTTATATTCATTACATGTATGTTAAAACAGAATTAAAAACTTGTAGTGGGAAAACATTGCAATGTTTTATCTAAGTTGACCTCAGTGAGAACCTCCACTTTTTTCCTAAACTGGGAGAACTAATTGCTGACTCTTCTGCTATCTTGCCTATGGCAGACGTTTTGTGTATTTTAATTAAACTCAGTTCTTTATTTTGTAAAATAAAGGACTCCTTGTGTATTTTTTCCAAATTCCAGTTCAGTATATTGTTCTTGTTATCAGACAACCCTGGAAATAAAAGAGGGTGCCCGAGTTTGTGAATCCTCACCTGTGTGTTTAGGAACTGAGAACAAGACCCAAAAGTAGGCATGCAGAGAGAAATTTTTAAAAAGATTTATTAACAAGGGGAGTGAGATAAGCAAGAACAGAGAGAAAAGATAAAATGATCAGTGTTTGGTTAGATGTTGTCTATGCTACCAGCAATACCAAGGTGCAAGTTGAAGCTAAAAAAAAAAACAAAGTATCATTGACCTGTCTTCTGGCTTTGAAAGGTTAACATGAGTGCTCATTTCTTCCCCTACTCCCAGCAATCACATTCCTGTCCCCTCCACCCTGCCCAGAAGGCTCATGCCATGCTGGGCATTGTAGTGAGGTGTTCAAAGCTGCAAAGATGGGGATGAAGAGTCCACAGTGTCTGTCCATCTCAGTCCACCGGCTGCAGAGGATCTGAGCCATTTGCACAAATCTAAGATTCTGAATGTTCCAGCCACGCCAGGCTGCTCTAACATTCTGAATATTCATTTTATAACTTGCCATCAGCACTTTACCGTAATACTTTTAAGAACTACATTTATAATTTCTTTTTGCTATTGTAAGCTAGTTCTTCATTAAATTCTATCCTGACCATTATACTTAAAGAAATGTTAAAGCTAAATAAGTAAAGCAAAATGTGTTTGTTGCAGTTGGGAAATTAAGAAAATAAAAACAAAATCATCTCATGGAGATTCACGTAAGCATTAGAATTGCTTGCTGTAATATGATGTACTAATGCAGTGGTTGCCTCTCCTCCAACTGCATGTATATGTTGAAATCTGATTTTCTTTATATATCTCTGTGTCAAAAATAGAGGTTGATTTGCAAAAATTAAAAACAATGCCCCTCATGAGTAAAATTATTTTGGAAAATAATTTTCTGTAAAAGTATTTCTGCTAACATACAATAAGTTTTTAAAAACAATATTAATACTTTTAACTTTTCAATTTAAATTCAAATATGATGTAATTGGCAAAAGCAAAGTTCTTTGGCAACCTAATTTTTTAGAGCATAATGAAGTCCTATAAGGATTTTTTTTTTAAAACTATGCTAGAAAAATGAAATAAAATACAATATTTTTGTTTTTCTCAGCTGAATTAAAATGTTTTCTTCAAAGGTTTTACAAAATAATGCCAAGTACCAAGTAGTACCCAAAAAGCTGACTATAGGCAAACGCCTAGCTCAATGTCTGCATCCAGCATTACCTGGTGGAGTTCATCGGAAGGCACTTGAAACGTATGAAATTATCTTCAAAATTATTGGACCTAAGCGACTTGCCAAAGATCTTTTTTTATATAGGTAAGAATAAATCCACTACCTATTTACATAAAAATAAAAATATTTTTAACCATTTTAATCTTTTTGCAATAAAACTGAAAAATTGAGTAATGGAATTTTTCAATCCCATTGAATAATTGAATTCTTAATAATGGAAAGTTTGAGATCTTGTCTATTTTGATAGTTAAATGATTCCAAAAATTTGATTATTCCTTAATGTAAGATTTTTTTTCTACTTTGATGTCATTTATGAAAAGTGTTTGTTCAGAATGAGTCTGTAATAGTCTCTCTTTAAGCTTGAGAACTATCTTGACAAAAAATAAGATACTTTGATCTCTCAACTGCTTTCAACATAGTTAAGTCATTTTCTACTTGAAATAGTTTCTTACTCTTGGCTTCTGTAATGCCATGTCTCTATTTTAGCTAGACTTTTTTTTTTAGACTTTTTTTTTTTTAAGATTTATTTATTTATGCATACAAGCACTGGGGTACAGGCCAGGGGTGTGTGTGTGGGGGGTGAGAGGATTCACCAGAGACAGAGTGGGGAGCAGAACAGGCAGATCAATGGAAGTACACTGCTGAGGGGAGCAGCGGGCATAGCAGGAGAGGTCTGCTGCACCATGTGGGTTCCCTCCCTGGCCGGCAGCAGGGATTGAACTCATGCTGTAGTGGCTGCGGTCTGCTTCACAGTGCGTTGCTTAACCCACTGCGCCACCAGGGAGGCCCTATTTTCTTAGACTTCTTTACCTGAGCTCTACATTTGGAATATCTATACTTAAGTTTTCATTTTATATTCTCTCCTTGGGTACACTTATCCAGAACCATGATTTATGTTATATTTATTGACCCTCAAATTGTTATTACTAATGTTGGCTATTTTAAATTCCTGCTTTACTTGCCATCTCTGTATTGGATCAAAGTAAATAGAACTCAGTTCTGTGATTAAACTGTCTTTTGCAGTCCTTCTGCAGGCCACTAAAATCCAGTAAAGGTCACTACACTCTATCCTTTTACACAAGCCTGAAACCTAAGAGTTACCTGACTCAGTCTACGAGTCACCCCTCCAACAAAGAGGAAGTAAAAAGAACAGGAATTATTTTGTCAGAGCAGCTGTGCAAAAATCTAGACAAGTGAAGAGACCATAGAAGTTTCTGAAACAAAATTGAAAGGAATTCTGCAGTATAGGTAGAGCAGAGGATGCTCTCCTCTAAATACAGGGGTACAGTTGGTAAATAGATGTATGCTGTATGGAACTGTGTAGTAAGTAGCAAGATGGCAAAAGCCACGTTAAATAGTTAGACTTGACCTGAAAGGAAACCAATGCAAGATCACTCCTAGATTTATAGTTTGGGTCAACTAGGTGGATGGTGATATGGAAATGGAATGTGAAATGGAAAATTCAGGGGAAGAAACAGATTTGGGAGAGAATCTGTTTAGAATTTGTGAAATTTGAAGATCTGTGAAATAACTAGATAAATACTGGGTTTATGAGTGTGAAGCTAGGTGAAAGACATGAGTTGGATTAATGAATGAAGAAATTATCATTTTTTAAGGCACTCAGTATAACTTCATCAAAAAATAAAAGATTCATATATACACGGGTACATATGAATTGATATTTTGTGGTTATTTTGATCCTCCCCCTCCTTTTCAAATTTATTTTAAACAGTTCTGGATTATTTCCTCTTCTTGCAAATGCTGCCATGTCTGTTAAACCAACATTGCTTAGTTTATATGAGATATACTACCTGCCTTTGGGTAAAACACTGAAGCCTGGTCTACAAGGATTGCTGACTGGTATTCTTCCTGGCTTAGAAGAAGGATCAGAGTACTATGAGAGGTAAGATGGTATTGTTATTGGTGCAACTAAGTAAGGAAAAGTCACGGATCATCCTTAGATCATTAATATTTTAATGTCACAAAAATTATTTTAGACTCAGTGTAACACCTGAAGATTTTCAGTAGCAAAACAACCATCGTATATATAATTTGTTTATCATACTGAAATTATGGCTATTTATTAAGAGCACACACTTGGGAACTGGATGGACTGGTTTCAAATCCTGGCTTGACAGACATTGTGTGAATTTAGGAAAGCTTTTTCAACATTTCTGAACTTGATTCAGTTTCCTCATCTATAAAATAAAGTGTTTGTATTATTGTGTTAATGAAGTCACATAATCCAGTACCTAGCACATTTCACAAAATTCACTCAAAAAATTTTGACCTATAATTTAAAATAATACAATACATAGGACATTTAGATTTTTTAAATGGGAAATTGTACCCTGTGCCAGTATTTTTTAGAATTATTAATGGTGTGAAGTAGCCTAGCATCAAGTACAATGTTGTTTCACTAGATGTTGGCATGATGCTATTGATAATTTAATTTCTTAATGAAAATTATTCAGTCTGTTTTAGAACTTGTTATTACTATGGAAGTTAATACTTGTAGATAATGCATGATAACATTAAGTATATTTGATATCTTATCACGGATTCTTTCCAAAAAGGAAATTGTGAGTTGAGGTGGCAAAAATAGAAAATACTAAACTTGTTTTATGTACCTACTTAATGATTTAAATTTTAAAATTCTAATGCATTGACCAGTTACTCTATTTTATTGTATTTCATCTGTTCCTGCAATGCAGTAAAAAGCCAATTTTCAGAATATTACACCCCCCTTATATGGGGACACAATACCTTGAGAAAAAATATTTTTGTCCTCAAAGGTTATCATTTGCTCTTATTTACTTTTTTTACTTATTTGTCTAAAATTTTAGAAAAATAGATTATTTCATTTAGTCTATAAATCTGTTTTGTTTTAAATTGTTATAGTAATTTTCCTAAAGGAAACATAGGATCAATAACACTTTAAAACTCTACTAGTTACATTATAAAAATTAACTTAGAAATTGATTTATGATCTTTGTAACTTGATATGTGTCTTAGTCTGTTTTGACTGCTCTAACAAAATACCACAGTCTGTGTAGCTTATAAACAACAGAAATTTATTTCTCATAGATCTGGAAGCTACAAGTCCAAGATAAGGTGCCAGCATGGTTATGTTCTGGTAAGAGACTTTTTCCTGGTTCATAGCTGGAACCTTCTCTGTATCCCCATGTATAATAGGGGTTAGGAGTGCTGTGGCTTTTCTGTCCTGAGAATATTAAGCTCATTCATCAGGACTTCACCCTCATGACTTAAATATGGACCAAAGGTTTCACCTCCATCACTTTTGGGGGTTTAAATGTGAATTTTGAGGGAATGCAAACATACAGACCACAGCATTATGTTTTGTCCAATATGCCACAAAAATTCTGTGAAAGAATTTGTAAATATTTTCTTCTTTAATAGATAAAATGTAGGTAAATTGAAGCCAATAGGGATTATAATATTAGTATATTAATCATAAAGCAGATAAATAGTAGAATTCATCATCAGATTCTTTTGATTCTAAAGCTACTGTACTTAGAGTGTAATAGCTTTATATATATAGTTTATACATCAAAAGCAATTAAATAAATGCCCTAAATAAAGCAATAATGTACCCTTGATTTTTTTCATCTAATTTATTAAAGTTCTGAATTACGGCATTGTTATAATTTCAAAGAGAAGGAAACATTTGGAAATGTCATTTAAGATTTTTGTAGAAATCAACAAAAATATGTTTTGCTATATGATTACTATTCACTAAAATTTATGTGGTATTTACCAACCTCTGAGGTGTATAAGACTTGTGGTGTTTTTATTGTCTTTATTTTACAGTTGAGGAAACTGAAGAAAGATTGTTATTTTCCCATATTATACAGCTAGTAAATGGTGGAGCCAGGACTTAACTCCAGCCCTCTGACCCTAAAGAATATGCTTCTTACCCTCTATTACACTTACCTGCAGGGCAGAACATATTACTACACCATGGATATCTTCATATATTCTAGAAGATAATAATGATTTATGTGAAATTAAGTTTTTCCTTTTTAAACCACTATATTTTGAACCCCAGAACAAACACATTGTTGGAAAAGGTTGCTGCTGCTGTGGACCAGTCAGCATTCTACAGTGCCCTCTGGGGTAGTCTTCTCACCAGTCCTGCTGTGCGTTTACCTGGCATCACATATGTCCTCGCCCATTTGAACAGGAAGCTCTCTATGGAAGATCAACTTTATATAATTGGCAGTGATATTGAGTTAATGGTAGGTCTAAATATGGTTGCTCTTATGGCCGATACCTTGTCAGATACCAAGCACACTATTCATCACAGATACTGAGAATTGTATCATAAAATTTGTTTTCATAGAACTGATAATTTTCATCAAGGAGATTTATAAAAGGCCAAAATAATCAGTTTTAACTATTGATTTTAAAAGTTTCAATTTTTTTTTGTGGAAAACTAATTCTTTATGTATTACATCAACTATTATCCAAGTAAGTGTTTTTTATTATCATCTTACAGACACTGTTAACATAGTCATAATTCATTATAATATTCCAAAATGAACCTTCTCTTTGAGCATACATTTTTTAATAAGAATGATAGATTTTAGACAAAAATGATAGTTGGATTCGGAATACGATTTGTATAAGAAGATGTACTAAAGCAGAGAGTGAAAGATACTAGAAAAAAACATGTTCGTATTAATGGTTACGCTTTTTAATTTCAATTAAGAAAAGGTCATTTTTGTCTATAGACTGTTGTATTCTTTTTTTTCTTTAAAGAATTTCATTTATTTTTGCATAGAAGGACTGGGGTACAGGATGGGGTGGGGGGGGCATTGAGAATATTCACCAAAGACAGAGTGGGGAGCAGAATAGGCAGATCTACTGAAATACACTGCTGAGGGGAGTATTGAGCTCAACAGGAAAGGTCTGCTGTGCCATGTGGGTCAGCTCCCTGGTGGGGAATTAAACTCAGGCCGTAACAGTGGGCCTTCCCAGTGGTAGTGCCAAGACTTAATGTTACATTCTTAAAACTAACCAAGGACTAAAAAGCAAAGAAATCCTTGAGTCATTTTGAAAGTTTAAAAAGTTTTTTTACATCAGATTCTATTTATTGAAGCTAGCTATTTTGGCCAATAATGTGCCTGACAACTCACTATACACTCATGGTTTTGTAAACAATGTATTTCCCAACTTCAGCTAGCAGTCTATTGCTTGATACATGCCAGTTCACATATGCAAAATATCTTCAGACTCAACCAAGAGTCTAAGTCATAACTGATTTTCTTTCATATTGAGGGAGCTATAATATTCCTTCAGAATTTTCTAACAAAGCAAAACTGATGAGGATAGAACCCTATTATCTGAGATAGCTCAGTTGATGGCTCTGTTACTTTAAGTGACTCTTTGACTGCTACCCCTTCTCTTTCACTGCTGTGTGAATTTTCCAGTTCTCCTATTTACTTACAGCCTCATCAGAGTGGAATTTGAAGAATATATAAGTAGCAAAATTAAAGTAAGGAATTTTGGAAGCTTTAAGAAAAGTCGATGAGAGGAAGATTTAGAATTGATATAGAAAAGAGAAATTTTCATTTGATTTCATCCACAATTGATTATGATTAATTCTTATCAAGTATAATTTATGTTTTTCTTTCCCATTTGTGCTTTCAGTTAGATATTACCTAAAAAATAATGTCAACCCTAGGTCACAAAGATTGATGCTAATATTTTCTTCTGATGTATGTTTACATTTATGACAAACTACCAAACTGTTTTCCAGAACAGCTATACAAGTTTTATGCAGATCTCTGTAATGTATTGTTATATTTCCTTTTGATTTCATAGATGTTTCAAACAAATCATTTTTCTTTAAAACACAAATTCCATAACTGGAAAACTGGTGGTACTATTTGTACCACCTCACGGTCAAAGGACTAATCTTTCTAATATTAAAAGACGCTACCATAAATAAATATTGTCAGGTAGAAAAATGTAAGTAATTTCAAACAAAAAAGATGCTCAAGGCTGCCCTGGTTGCACAGGGGGTTAAGTGTCAGCACTATGAAGCTATTCATAGCCACTTCAGCACTAGTTCGATCCCCAGGGCCAGAAAGGTGACCCACATGGCACAGCAGACCTCTCCTATCTCTCCACCTGCTCCCCTCAGCAGTATATTTCAGTTAATCTGCCTGTTCTTCTCCCCACTCTGTCTTCTCTTGTGAATTCTGTTACCCACATCTTGGGCCTGTACCCAGTTCTTGTATACATAAATAAATAAATCTCAAAAAAAGGAAAAATTGCTCAACATTATGAAAAACAATTTTTTTTGGGCTTTTGTTATTTTTTATAATAAGAAATAAAAATTTTAAGCTACACTGAGACACCAGTTTTCATATATTAGATTTGCAAAAATAAAAGATCCACAACTAAATGAGAAAAATCATATTGTTACACATAGCTAATGGGAATGTAAACGTATGTAACCTCAATAGAAAGCCTTACACTATACATCTCAATTGTAATTGAGTTTTTCCATAACTTGGTGATTATTTTAGGGATTTATCCTCCTGTGTTCTTGTATGCTACATAATTGTATTACAAAATTATTTACACCAGTAAATGTTTATGTGCAGCATATCTGTTCATCATTAGGAGACTAGTTAAATTAAGATTTATCTATGAAATAAAATGTCTTTGACCAAAAATACGGTGAAACTCTTTATGTAGCTGTGTAGTTAAATGAAAAAGAGCTTGAGATATATGTATGTGTGTTTTTACTTGTATTTGCAGAAAATGATCATAATACTGGTTGGTTACAAAAAAGGAAATTGGGTGGCTGGAAGACAGATATTAGGAGAACTTTTTTTTACTCTCTTTAGTGCTCCTTAATGTTTTAAACCATCATACTATAATTATTCAAAATATTGTAAATACATTTAATCAATGATAAGAATCTCAGGAGCAAACTTTTAATTTATTGGATCAGGCAGAACCGTTACATTTTCATGGTAAATATGAATATTAAAGGCTTTCTTATTTCAGGTCGAAGCAGTAAGTACTTCAGTGCAGGACTCAAGTGTACTTGTACAGAGAAGCACACTGGACCTCATACTCTTCTGTTTTCCATTCCACATGAGTCAGGTAAAAGATTAAGGCTAATGTTAATATGAGGCATTCTTTGAAATATTGTCGATTTATGATGGTAGTTATTTTGTTAAATGGATTTAAGTTGCATTATTTTGCTTTACAAGCCAGTAAGTACATAGAAAACAAGTTCCCTTTTAAGGACTGTATGAAAATTTTTGAGGAAAAATTATTGTTGTGTACAAAAATAAGGAAATTGAAATAGGTTTTTTTCTTACCCTTAAAAAAGTCCTGACCTATAAAAAGCAAAAGGTAATTCATTATCAGTTCTAAATGTGCCAGTACTTGAGACTCAGGCCTCCTACTCAATTCTCTCTGTTCTGTTATTCTGGTTTCTGGCTTTGTGATTTCAGGCTGTGTAGCAAAAGCTTAGCAGAGTTGGCTGTAATTTGAAAGTCAAATATTTAGTCACTAGTTAATATAGTACTAGTTATCTAGTACTTTTATTATAAATGAGAGCAAGTAACTTGGCAAATCGTGAATGAAGAGTTTCATTGTTGGACTCAGTGTCCTCAGTTTTAAAGAACTCATCTAATTCTTTTTGTGTTCTAAATCTTAATAAGGAGAGATGCAATGCACACCAGTATGTAAACATTAAGATATGGAGAAATTCCTCCTTGAAAAGTAAGTTTCTCTCTAAAAAAGTCAGTGGCAGAAAAAGACAATTATTTGGGGGGTCTGTCAGAACTGTGGTTAATAGATAAGAATTTTCAGTATGATTGGCCATATTTATATTTTTTTCAGTTTTTAAATTGAGTTATTTATAATTAAAGAATTTGTAGTTCACTTTCTATATTGTTCCTAAGACTATACCCAGTTTCTGTTTTGACACTTTCCATCCTTAAACCAGAGTTTTTCATTTTGCCCTTGTTTTCACAGAAATGCCCACTGGAATATCTTAATGTGCTACCAAACACAAAGGGTCCTTTGCTTGGTATGTGTCAGTCAATTGACCAGGCCAAGTAGAGATTCATGGCAAAGAAAATTTCATTGTTTGAATTAAGTGAGGAGACAAAAAAAATTCACTCCCAAAGCACTGTCTCCCCTTCTTAAAGGGAGTTTAGGATTTTTATAAGATCGTTGGTGTTTGGACAGGATAAGTTGGGGGCCATTATCTAGAATCGCAACTGAACTGGTGAGGTGTAGTTTCAGGATCAGATAATGCCTCTGTGCATGGATCACATATTTAGAAAATGGCCCATAAATGCCCCTTTGGGTAGGGATTTTATTGTGCAAATGGCAGTTAATGAGCGAAGGTAATTTAGGTCACCCTTGGTTCTTTCTGGGCTTGTTTTCTTAAGGTTTAACCAGTTGACCTAAATGTATGACAGATCTAAACATCTAGTAGGTTTCAGGGTCTTTCTCTGGTAACACAGATCTGCTTGTTGATAACCTTCTTTCTTCCAAGTAACAAATGGAATCTAAACTTAACCATAGAGGAGTGTGCAAACAGCTCACAAAGTAAAAATGATTTTTTCATTTTTAAAGCTTCGTCAAAGAAAACAAAGACTATGTTAAAGAAACATATGCAGTTCAACTGCCTAAGATCTTCTAGCCCTTTAATTGAAGAAATTTATTGACATTTCTCATTGCTTTCTTCTTTCCAGATATTCAACATTGTTAGCACTTGAGTATAATCATAATGGACTTACCAAGATCAGAATAATTAAGTCATAATAGACTTAAGTTATGAAGAATTTATTTTGTAGTATCAGTATACCATTGTTTAACAACTATTTTCAGCCAGTGCTTCCTTCAGTATTTTCTTACTCCACCACCTCTGTTTCCCTACTGGCCAAGATTTTCTTAACTCTTATCTTTATAATTTTTGTTAAGTAAATAATTGCAAAGTTGAATGTGTTTTTTAAAATACATAGCCTATCCAGACCCTATTCCAATATCCTTCCCTCTTTACCAAATTATTCGATTATGTACAAATGAGGATCCTCATAGTCTTTTTTCTCCATTCCTCCCTTCCCATGTTTTGCATATTAAAATCACTTAGCAAGAATTAATTGCAGTTGTCACTTATAATAGCCTACATTAACTTTTCCCAAAAGAGTGATTACTGTTAAGGACTTCAGCAGTTGAATATATTTATTAGATTCTTTTTACTCATTTCATGCAAAGTTAACCCTAAGGCCTTCCTGGTGGCGCAAGGTTAAAGTCTCAGCTCTATCAGGCTATCCATAGCCACTGCTGCAAGCCTTGGATCCCCTGCCTGGGAGGTGACCCAAGTAGTGCAGCAGACCTCTCCTGTCTCACCTGCTATTCTCCTTAGCAGTGTATTTCAGTAGATCTTCCCGCATTGCTCATCACTCTGTCTCTGGTGAATCCTCTGACCCCCCACACCCCTGACCTCCACCACAAATAAAAATAAATCATTTTTTTAAAAACATAAAACCTAATCTCTTCAATTGAAGTTATACTAGAAAATCTTTTCCATATTAGAAATATGTGTAACATCAGTAGTAACCATGAAGTGACTTCTTAAGAATAATTTTTCTCCCAAAAATAAGATTCGGAGACATTAGCACTTTTAAAATTTTATGATAGCATCTATAATCTACATATATGATGTTGAATAGATGAGCAGTTCTCAAATTGGTTCAGGACCCCATTATACTCTGAGGACCCTAAAATTTCCTTTGCTTAGATTAGTGGTATCTCTCATGTTAGATATTAAAACCAGCAAAGTATAAAATATTTGCTAATTTTTAAAAATAGCAATAATAAACTTACATTTAGATTAAATGATATTTTATGAAAGTAGCTATTTTACAATACACAAAATTGGTGATTGAAGTAGCATTGTTATATTTTTACAAATTTCTTTAATATCTAATAGTAGAAAGTAGAATTGTAACAGGGTGGTCCCCAAGAAAGGGGGAAGTTCCAAAATCCCAGATCTGCCCTAAATAAATAAAACTAAGCAGGGGGGAAAAAAAATCTGCAGAGAGGAGAACAGAAGGAAAAAAGAAAGAAGGAAGCAAAATAAAAAGCAGCAAAGAAACCTGGAGGAGGCACGTAAAACAAAACAACATAAAAAAACTGCGTTTGCTTTTTGGTCTTGGACTTGTTGAAACAGATGTGAGTGAGAGACCCTGGTCTTGGACTGGTTGAAACAGATGTGGGTGAGAGATTCGTGGGGGGTTAACAATGGCAGCTTTCATCTAAATTTTAATTTTTTTCTTCCTATATTTATCTAACTCTTTCTAACCCTTTTCTATAAATTTCTACTAAAAAGTCCTTTAAACGTATAACAAACTTTAAAACCTTACTTTAAGCCAATTCTATTTAACTAAACTTTTACCCTCAAATGAGTAAATAACTTTAAATGCTTAACTTAGTAACTATGTTCTTTATCCTTTCTATATTATACCCTAATTATATTAAAGTTCCTTTCCATTAAAAGTTTTATATGTTTATCTTAATATGGCAAATAACAAAACCCATTAAAAAAAAAGAAGTTTAAAAGTTCCAAAGTGTTCCTCTCCCTACTGTGTAACAGAATGCTCATATCTACTTCTGCATTCAGCCTGTAGTGATTTTTTTCCTTTTAATTGAAGTATAAGAAGAAAATCTAACCTTACAACAGCAATTTTGATTAAATCTGTTGAGATACTCAATTTGGAAAAAGACTATTTGAGCAGTCTTTTCTGTTAAAAAATAGTTTTCTTCTTAGATACTACACCAAAATTCAACAAGCTTGATTTTAAAATATTACTTGCAATATGGAATCTAAAACCATGCAATAAATTTTTCATAAACTGTGTTGTTGAAAACCACTAGTCTGTCTTGCACTTTGAATTTTTTGTCCATGCTTGCTTTTCTAACATCATAATTAGTTATTTGGAAAATGTTATTGTGTTTAATTAATACAGGTCTTTCAAATGTTAACTCATTTCATTATATAATAAAGTACCACATTTACTACTCTCACAACTGATCTCAACAGTAAATTTTCTTTTGGGTATTGCTACAGTTTCATGCCCAGTATGAGAAGCTTTCAAATCTGCTCATTTCAACACAATTTCAAACCAAATATACGTTTTCTAAATTTTCTCATAGAAACAAATTATAAAATTTGAGTAATGTGAATATTTTTTTACTTAAAGTGACAGCCTTACTTTATTTTTGAGAAAGTATCTGCCAGGTGTCTAAGCTGAAATAATAGTCATTCTTTCAGGTAAAAGAGGAAAAGATGGTAGTTCAGCTCATAATTCAAATAATCACACATGTGCTTTTTTCTTGAGAAATCCATCATACTTCAGTATATATCAGCAATGCTTTATATTTGCTTCCCAATTACACAGAATATTAAAAAAACATGTGTGCAAGGGTCAATATTTAATAGTTTTTGCTGTTTCATTAGCATTCTTTTTTTTTTTTTAAAGATTTATTTATTTATGCATACAAGCACTGGGGTACAGGCCAGAGGTGTGGGGGGGTGAGAGGATTCACCACAGAGAGCGGAGAGCAGAACAGGCAGATCAACAGAAGTACGCTGCTGAGGGGAGCAGCGGGCACAGCAAGAGAGGTCTGCTGCACCATGCCCTGGCCTGCAGCAGGGATCGAACTCGTGCTGCAGTGGCTGCGGTTTGTTTCATAGTGCGTTGCTTAACCCGCTGCGCCACCAGGGAGGCCCTCATTAGCATTCTTAAGTAAAGTTGACTTTTATTTTACTGCAAGTAAATGACAGTAAAAAAAATTCAGTGAAAGCAAATACAATAAATGTCACAACTACATATTGTGCTGACGTGGAAGCATATTTATATACTATCCCATAATCAGAGCAAAAGTCAATGTATATATAGAAAAACCAGCAAATAACATGTTAGTGTTATTATTATTTTTTTTAATCTTTTGGCCCTCCTGAAAGGGTCTTAGAGATCTTTGAAGTACATGGACTATGCTTGGAAAATTACTTGAGATGAGTATTCGGATGAGTGATTGGTGTTCTGAAACATCTTAATTATTTCTCCAAGTCCTTTAAAACAAATAAGCTGGGTGGATCCCTTTCTAACACTGTCAAGAACCATGGTGGAGTAAAAAGTTCAAGTCTGAGATCAACTCTGTGTCTAGTTGAAGCACGTTAACCAGGTATTTTGACTAACTACTTAGGCCATATGAAGCTCAGGTCCCTTATTCTGCAGTAGTGGTTAGTCTAGTTGATTTTCTCATTATCTATAATGCTCAGATTCCAAGTTTCTGTTGTAAAGTGATGATCTGGTAATAGTCTTAAAATTAATAGTAATTTAGTTAGCTTCTTTTATCTTTATTTTAATTTTACCTCTATTCAAGCCAGATATCTTTTAGTAAATTTTTTTTAAACATCTAATTAAGGCTACTAGGAAAGAGGCAGAGAAAAAATATGAATTATTGATCTTTAAAAGCTCTAGGCAAAATGAAAAATATATTAAGATTTTTTAAAGCTCATTGATGGGTACAAGGAGCCTATAGTGGTTCTTTGTATTTTACTGTATGTTTGAAATACTATCTGATAAAAATATTTTAAGAACAAGAGGTTCAAGACTGAGGTAATAGTGCACTGGTGAAATAGTGGTGAAAAATGGGGACCAGAATTGATGTCAAATATATATAAATAAGGGGGGAAAAAAAAAGAAAAGAACAAGAGGTTCAAGACTTATAATCGATGGAGATAGTGAATTTCTAAAGAGTTTACAGTCAGTTGTCAAGATTATGAATGTGAAATACTAAAAGCATATGACTTATTGTATCTTCCTATCTTGTTCCATTTTCTTTAATGTCAGATCTTACTAATGTTGGATAAAATATTTTTAATTAAAAAACTTTAAAATGAAAGTTAAAATAAATCTGTTATTGTTGTAGTTATGCAACTAAGTCATTTCCTAATCTGTAAAGTTAAAGTAACAATTCCTGTGTTTGAAGGATCAAATAAGATAACTTTACTTGTAACTGCCTTCTCAGTCTTGAAGTTTGGAAGGTGTTAAAGGTTTTCTTTATTTATTTTTAAAGATTTATTTATTTGTGCATGCAAGACTTGGGCCAGAGGTGTGGGGGATGAAGGGATCCTCCGGAGACAGAGTGGGGAACAGAACAGGCGTATCTACTGAAATACACTGCTGAGGGGAGCAGTGGGGGGGGATACAGGAGAGGCCACTTCATCATGTGGGCCAGCTCCTTGAAGGGATAGAACCCATGCTGCAGTGGCTGGTGATAGCTTGATAGCACCTCTGCACCACCAAGGAGGCTCAATGTATTCTTTTTAAAAACAGAATCAAAAGCAAGGTGACTTTTTGTAATTTAGCACAATCACATTCCTGACTTTTTCAGGCCACTAGACCAGACATGATCAGGATCCTGTCTGCAGCCCTTCATGTAGTATTAAGGAGAGATATGTCCCTGAACCGAAGACTCTATGCATGGCTTCTCGGTAGGTGTGTGTTTGTGTATGGTTTAGGGGACCATAAAGGGAGGGAAGTTTGCCATATGTAAATATCAAGTTGGTTTAAATGGACTATAAAATGTGAACACTGTAATTGTGTATTCCGTGAAAAGCTTCTTAGTCAATCCATAGGTCATGGTCCCTCTTAAGATTTTTCCCCCTTATAAATTGAAAAGTTGTTATACTATAAGTATGTAGACAAAGAAGGATACATTAATAATGTAGTAATATAATTTCCAGCTTTGAATTCATCAAAACTCTAGTGCTATTCCACACGATACCAGTCTCTCATTCAGACAGCTTTTAGTGCATATACTTCCTTCTTCCATCCTTTTTGTGAGTGTTTGGCTTATCTTCACAACTCTTTCCTGCCTAGAATAAGACTACATCTAACTGTTCTTGGATATCCTGAATCTTCAGTTATTTCACTGTTTATAAGATTTTTTTTAAATAATGGGATAATTTTTCTGGAAGAAGAGTATAATACTCACATATTGAATTGGTTTCCCTTATTAAACTATCTAAAATGATCTCTCTTGCTGACATTGATTGGGCTACTAACTGGTAAGTGTTTAGTGCTGTTTTGAGATATTTGCTGTTTTGTAAAAAATAGTTTTGATAATTTCATTTTAATTTATTTTATAATTTGTTTCCATGGAGGTTTTGATAACAACGGTACTATCATAGGACCCAGAAGCACTAGACACAGTAATCCTGAAGAACATGCCACTTACTATTTCACGACTTTTTCAAAAGAATTATTGGTCCAGGTAATGAATATTTTCATTTTAGTTTTTGGTTATTCACTGACCACTAGAGTTATGTGAAAAATAGAAGACAAAGTCTTGTCTTAATTGAATTAATTCATAGTTAAAGGGGTGGAGCAAGATTCACAAACTAAAAATAAATATAACCAAAAAATTACAGTAAATCAATATACACCAACTAGACTTCTTCTGCATAAATCCATAGATGGTTTTATTTTTAACTCTTTCCATGACTTTTTTTAATTAAAACGTAGTTGTAGTTTCTCACCTGTCTGCCTTAGGAAAGTTAGAGCTTTTCCAAAAAATGAGTCATTACCTCTGTTATTTCTTCTGAAGCCTCAGGAAAATTTGGGTCACAAACGGAATCTAAATGTGATAAAATTATTGTTGTAATGGAAATGTTAAAAATGACCCCTATTTAATACTATTTTTATTTCAATTATATGTATTCCAAATCTCTCAAAATAAAAAGAAAATACATGGTATCTGAAGCATTTTTCAATGACTAAGCTTATAAGAATATAATTAGTTTTGAATCACTAAAGGGAAAATAATTGCATAATAGCAGATACTGCCATGAAGTATTATATATACTCTGAGGCATGCTGATTGAAATAGAAACATTTTTATCTTGGATATACAACTAAATAACTCAATTTATTTTTTTGGACATCTTTTTCACTTTTCTACTTTTTGTAGAAAAAATGTAAATACTGTTTTCTTCTCTCAAAATAAGTTAATGTAACCTATTTTTTTTTCTCTCATCAAGAAAAAAATATACTACACTGAAAGAGCCTCAGAAAAGCAAGAGGGGATGTAATAAGGGATGTAACCCCATTACATGTGGTTGTATGTAAAAATATTTGTGTTAAAAGAAAAAAATTATGTTTACTTAAATGACTTTTGTGATTTTTCTTTTTTAAAGGCAATGGTGGGGATCTTACAAGTCAATGGATTTGGAGAAGAGAGCACTTTAATGCAGGATCTAAAGCCTTTCCGTATTTTAATCAGTTTACTGGATAAACCTGAGCTAGGTAAAATACTATCTCAGGGCATAAGGTCACATGTGGATGTCTTGTATTGTTTTGTAATAAAAATAAGCCAAAATCATTACTTAGAAAAATTGCTGTATTTTGAGGTGATCTTCAGTTCAGGTTCTCAACAATTTATCATGTAAAATTTACAACATTAAGAAGATAGAAAATTAAGGTGTACATCCAACCAGTATTGTGTGTGTGTGTGTGTGTGTAACCTCTACTAAATATGTAATGGAGTTATTTTTAAAATGCTGTTTAATCCTGATTAAATTACTGAAATTGGAGCATTTATGATCTGTCATTAATATCATGTAGTTCACAGAATTCAAGAACTTGAAAAAATATTTCTCTACTTCCCTACATCCCCATTTTTATGTGTTTTTCTATATTATACATTTCTTATTTATTAAATATATTGAGAAGTTAATTTTATCTGGGACAAAAATTAAGAAAAAATAGTATATAATTTTATTAAATTCTAGGCAGAAGTTATAGCAAATATGCATAAGTTTTTTCACTAACTTAAAATAACAAGTTTTATCAGTGGCTCTGAGGGTTTATTTTAGCAGCATGTGATACATAAAGCTCAATAATTTTTTTATCAGTGGCTCTGAGAGTTTATTTTAGCAACATGTGATACATAAAGCCCAATAATTTTTTTAAGGGAGTGTCATCTATTATCATAATAAAGTTTAACCTTGTGATATTTTTGTATGTAAGTAACAATAGTAGTAATGTAGATATCATTTCATGAAAACTCATATTCTGGGAACTTAGTTACCCACTTTACAAAAATTTCCTAATCCTTTTAACACTATTTTGGCACTATTTTCATTCTAGATGAGGAAACTAAAGCTCAAAGAAATTAAATAACTTGTTTAAGGTAACAGCTGTTAAGTGGAAAAACCAGTTTCCCTGATTCTGTAACTTTTGTTATGTCAATCTATAATAAAATCATCATTTGTTTAGTTATTTACTGTTTTATCTTCTCAAAATGTAAATGTAACTTAGTTTCTGAAAAAAGTTTTTATAAAAACACTTGCTTTAAAGCATCCTTTAATTGGTCAATTTATGCTAATTAATTATTGTCTAATATGTATATTATTTTAGGACCTGTAATTCTGGAAGATGTTCTAATTGAAGTGTTTAGAACATTATATTCTCAATGTAAAGCAGAATTGGATCTTCAGATGGAACCTCCCTTCAGCAAAGATCATGCTCAATTAAGCAGGTAGATTGCCAAAAAATACACCATGACATAAAAATAAAAATGATCTCATTTATTAGCATTCATAAAGTGGTCACTAATCTATGGAATTTGTATTCTGAATGAGAAATTTGGTTTAAAGGAGAATATTTGGTTTAAAATATCACTGAATTTGGGTGATAAGAACTCTCATAATGATTGCACTAATCTTTCTAGCAGGTGATTACGACATAATTACTGTATAGTAGAACCACTATTTTCCAGAATTTGTTCTCAAACTTATCAGATTAGAACTGAATTTTAGAAGATAATGTGAAGATATAGATTCTAGGGAATTTATTTACACTCACTAAATTTATATTAATTGCCAGATATCAATAATGGGAGTTGTGCTTACTTTGAAAACTAGGCCTGGTTATTTGAATGGGGTAGTGTTTTATGATGACATGACATACATAGGCTACCAAATCATAGATCAGAAAAAGATTTGAGCATAGGCTTTAAATAACCCAATGGGCACCATGTGTTCTGTAAAAAATTTTCTACCTTACTGGTTAATTCTTCTTTCAGTTATACACACACTTTTTTGAATGCCTGGGACAAGAGAGTTAACATTACTTATCCTGTTCTTTAAGTCAGTGACAGCTAAATCTCGACAAAGTCTTTTCATTACTTCTCTACTTTAAACGGCCTCTTCTTTTTCACTCTCCTCATTAAATGATAAAGGTTCCAAAACTACAATGTCTTATACATAATTTGCATTTTGTTAGTGTCTTCTTAGATTTTTGTGTTCTTTTATTCCCCAAATACATGGAACATTTCGGATGGACTATGTTTTGCAACATAAAATAGGTCTCTATAAACTTTAGAGTATTTAAGTCTTATGTAATATATTCTCTGTCCACAAAGGCATTAAATCAGCTATTAATCACAAGAAGATGTAGGAACTAGATAAAACCCTTTTTTAATTTATATTTTTTTCCTTAGTGAGATTTTTCAGATAACCTGCATATTCTTAAGACATATTTTTATATACTAAAACATTTTAAGACAGATTTTGATTTCTGATAAATATGATCCCATGTAACTTTTATTTGAAGTGTTAACATTGACACCTTTATTACATTCTGCACTGTCTGGTCTTTTGTATTTCCCTATAGAGTAGTCTTTTATGCTATAATGTGCTAGTTGCTTGACAATACTTCACTATACACAGAGAGTTTGAATCATTAATAATGGTGATAGGGAAGTAGATAATTAGTGGACTAAGAGTTCCCACTTGAAATTACAAAATTATTCAATAATAATGGTAAGTTTCAATAAAAATTACTTATAGTTCATATCATTTTTCAAGCTAAGAATAATGAAATTGATTTAACCTTTCTTAAGTAAATCCTTAACAGCACAAGAAAGCAGGCAAAATTCTCTTAGAATCAAGACTATGAAAATGAAATCACTACTCAGTTTATATATGCACAGGGAAACAAAAGAATTCAGTGCCATGTAACTATCAGGCACTCGAAATAGTTCAAAAAGAACTTCCTGTTCTTTCACTAGAAGCACAGCTGTTTCTTATCTTGATCATATATTTGGGTTATGAAAACTCAAATTTGGAAAAATGACTACTCATAGAGAGGAGTAATAAAAAGTTTTTTGCAATTTCGTCACTAGCAAAATTTTTAGCAAATAACCTAGGAATATGTACTGCCCTTACAAGGTTGCACTCAAGCTTGCATTTGAAAAATTAATGTTAATATTAGTTTTTGTTGTTTATCTTTTCCTTTTCAGTAAATTAAGGGAAAATAAGAAAACAGCAGAGTTGATTAAAACTGCCAACCTTCTCTTTAATTCCTTTGAGCCTTATTATATGTGGGATTATGTTGCACGCTGGTTTGAAGAATGTTGTAGGTACGTGACCTGTTTCATTTTAATGCATCCAAAGTCAACCTTTTTAAAAAAATCCTAAGTAATGAAAATGTTTTTTTTTAATAAATTCTGCTACTGACAATTATTAATTATCTAATAGCCATAAACTGGTTCGACCATGTCACTCTAGAACATGAACTCATTGATCATATAATGTTAGAATTGTAAAAGAGTTTAAAGATGAGTTACCTAGTTATCAGCACAGATCACAGATATTTTTCCCTTAAATTTATAGTAATCTAATCATCTTCATTGTAAATAGCAGATTTATGGCTGCTGCTTAGGCACCTTTTCCCAAAATGATTCTCATTTTAAATAACAAAAAATTCCTTGATTACTCTTGTGTTTGTAAAGCCATAGAACCAGGCCATCTTGTCAGTGTTTAAAAATCTTACACCTCATGGTACATGCAGTTTTTAAAATGCTTTGAAAACACAAGAATAATTGTGAACCCAAGTGGAGTCTCTGTCTACACACTAGATTAAGTCCTCCCAGAACTGGATTAAGCTCTCAAACCTCTGGAACATATTGTCAAAAACAAGCATGTGTAATCTCAATATCAGAATATTTGAAAAATGTAAATGTCAATGATGTCAAATATTAAAGAAGATTAAGTTATCTTTAATGATTTAGATAGTTGTTTGCTTAACAGTTACTGAACATCCAGTTGAAAAGCACTATTCTAGGAAACAGACAGCCCCTTTCTTAAAGAGCGTATAGTGGGAACAAGTAACACAGGCACACACATGTTCCTAGTATTAAACTGAATGTAACAGTGCCTTAACAGAGGGATTAGAGTGTAGTTGGAATGTAGAGAAATCATGAGTCTTGATCTGCTGGCCCTAAATTAGCTTATATTTCTGTCTTCATTCACAAAGACACATCCACCCTTCTTTAGCTGAGATGATTCCTTAAACATATGTTAACTTTTATGCTGTTGATCCTTGTGCTGTTTCTTTTAAAATATTTTTCCTCCTATCTTATCTGGTAAGGTCCTATGCAGAGTTGATCCACCTTTCAGTAACCTTCCCTGACTCCTTCAAAAGGTCTCCCATCAGAATCAACTTACCCTATACTGTCACATTGTTGTATTTGTCTTTATGCTTATGTATCTCGGTGGTTAGGGACTTTGTGTCTTCAGAGTGTAGGGCAAGATATAACATGCCTGATGTTGGAGAAGTGATCCCTATCCCTAAATAGGAAGAGGCCTCCTGGAAGAGGTCGCAATTCTTGAAGAAAGAGTGCATTCTGCATATAAGAGAAGGAAGTAGGGGCAGGATAGCAATCCTGGAGGGCAAGTGGTATAAAAAAAATACCAGAGACAAGAAATTAAGCAACAAATAATGCATTTTAACTAGGGGAAAATATTGGTCATGGGAGCTATGGGAAATACCAAAGTGAAATGCATCCAGAGTGCTTGGAAGTGCAGAATGGGAGTTTCAGGGAAAGGAGAGACACCTAGGAACCTGGCTTTGAGAATTTTCACCTAGAAGTATACTAGTATTCTGGAGAAAGGGAATATACTTCATCACAAGAACCTTACTGTGTCTTTCCCAATGTTGATTTGGCCCTCATTAAAAAGACAATGTTGTTACATGTATCCATGTCACTCAATAGTATATCATATATTTGATAAATTGAATTTCATCCTTTTAGGAGGACACTGCATGCCAGACTGCAGATTGGGCCTGGAGATAGTAGTGAGTCATCTGAGTTACAGCTGACCAATTTCTGCTTACTGGTGGATTTTTTGTTGGATATAGTTTCTTTGGTAAGACCACCTCAGTTTAAAAAAAAACTCAAAATATCTAGTTAACAGTTCAAATGTTTCGTGTTATATACAAATATCATCTTTGAATAATTTTTAATCTTTAAAATTAATTTTCTACCCTTTGGCATAGCCTTTTCTCATGAAATGATTGTCCTGAACACACACACACACACACACACACACACACACACACACACACCTTAAGTAATACATAAATATACTTCGTAATCGCATGTTATTGAAATTTTAAATGTTTAGTATATGTAGTTTAATGCTGTGTTTATATTACTAATGATCCTCTGTCTATTAAATGAAGAGTATTGGAAATCTTTTCCTCTTATCTTTTCTCTCAACTCTTTGCTTTCTTATTTTGAAGCCTACTAGAAGTATGAGAGTACTGTGTCAGGTATGACATCCAGCCTGTTTTGTTTTTAATTGGTTGTTTTCACTTTTGTTACTATAATTTCAGTAATGTAACAGATAAAAACTGGGGTTATTTTATAATATATGCCTTGAAGTAAATTGCTATTGGAAATTTTTTAAGTCATTGATAATAAAATGATCATACAGTGATAATTAAGATAAGCATGATATAAAAATATTATAGTTGAGTAAAATTATTTCCTTTTTTACATAGATTGAAATAAATACCTCTGGGTTATACATTGTTTAAACTTACTTATTTCACTTTTTCACTTTTAGGAGACTTACATTGAGATTCAGACTGAACATTTGCCCCAGTTGCTGCTCAGGATGGTTTCTGCCCTAACAAGCCATCTCCAGACATTGCACTTGACTGAACTTACTGATTCACTCAGACTCTGTTCAAAGATTCTTAGCAAAGTTCAGCCTCCACTGTTATCTGCAAGCACTGGAAGTGTGTTGCAGTTTCCAAGTGGGCAGAACAACTCAGTCAAGGAATGGCAAGATAAAAAGGTAATGTATGTTATTGTTTAACCTGTTAAACCAAATATATTTCTTCAAAAGAGAACAGTTTCTGAATTAAATTACTTATCATTTAAATATCTTTATATCTCTCCTAGATCAAAGTTAGTGGCACTAGATTATCTTCTGAGGTTTTGATTCTAATGGAATTTTTATTTTCTGTGTCATCAATTTGCAATAGAAATAAAAAGCAAGTAACAGAGCCATAATTTTTACTTTTTGGGGAGGCACATTTTAAAAAGTTAAAAGACAATGAAAATAGTTCGATTTTATTAAGCCCAAAATAATTAATGTTATATCAACATATAATTAGATGCAAAACTGATATAAAAAATTATCCAAGTATTTACATTCCTTTTTGTACTAAGTCATCAAATTCCAATGTGTATTTTATAATTACAGTATATGTCACATGCTAAGTTTTTAACAGAAATGGTTGATCTATATTTAATTTCATAAAATTTATATTTGAAAAATTAGATTCATGTACCACGTTGTTTTAAATATACTTGAGTTTCCTAATAACTAAATTATCAATTTTTTAATTTTAATTAAAATTAATTGAAGAAGTTTCTTTGTCAGATCAACCACATTTTAAATGTTCAGTAGCCACATGTGACCAGTAGCTATCATACTGACAAAGATTTTATTCTAAACTTCACTGGCCCTTTCTGTATATACTATATACTATTTTTTTTATTTTCACTTATTTTTTTCTTACAATGTTTGCTTTCTTTTCTAGGTGTAGTCCCCATAGAATTTCCACCACTATTTCACTCATGCACCATCACCATAGTCCCTTGTGCTCTTCTCATCCTTGCCTTGATCCCAGTCCTTCCCTCTTCCCTGCAGAATGTCTCTGATTTTTATAGTTGTTTATTGTTGTGTTGTTTTGTTGTTGATGGTTTTTTCCTTGATCCTCTATATTCCTTCTATAAATGAGACTATCCAGTATTTTTCTTTTTCCTTCTGACTTATTTCACTGAACATAATCCCTTCAAGCTCCATTCATGTTTCTGTGAATGGCTCTAAATTTATCTCTTTTGATTGCTGGATAGTATTCCATTGTGTATATAGATCACATTTTCTTGATCCAGTTGTCTATATTGGGGCATTTGGGTTGAATCTAAGTCTTACCTATTATAAATAATGCTGTGATAAACATAGAGGTGCATGTCTTCTTTTGAACTATATGTTTTGTGTAAATCACTAGGAGTGGGATTGCTGGGTCATATGATAGTTCCATTTTGAGTGGATCGAGGAACGTCCATACATTTTCTATAGAGATTGGACAGTTTGCATTCCCACAGCACTATATACTGTTTTCCCCCTTACATCGCGGGTCATCTTTCTATAGTTATTGTTCCTCTTAGCTGCAGACTTTCTACCAATAATGTACCCACGTACCACCACTCAGATCCCCTGTGATTTTCCTCCCTGTATACTAAATTTTTGAACATACTGTTCTTGAAATCCAAAGTTTTTTACTCTTCCATCTTCCAGATTTTTCTTAAAGATTTATTTATTTATGCATACAAGAGCTGGGGTATAGGCCAGAGTTGCGGAAGGTGAGAGGATCCACCAGAGACTGGGGAGCAGAACAGGCAGACTGACTGAAGCACACTGCTGAGGGGAGCAGCGGGTGAGGCAGGAGAGGTCTGCTCTGCCATGTGGGTCCCCTCCCTGGCCGGTGGCAGGGATCGAACTCATGCTGCTGCAGTGGCTGTGGTTTGCTTCATAGTGCGTTGCTTAACCCGCTGCGCCACCAGGGAGGCCCCAATCTTCCAGATTTTTAATGTTTGTTGTGATGTTGAATAGAATTATAATAGTTTTTTTTTGTCTGGTATATACTTAAACAGCTATAAAACGCCAATAGAGAAAAATCAATAATTTTAGAACTTTCAGTTTTATAATATTAAAATATAACTAATGAAAATATTACAAAATTTCATTGAATTCAAGTGTAGCAGTGCTATGTTAAAATATAGATTTTTAAATTTATTTTTTATTAAGATTTTAAATTTCTAGCATGTAAGATTCATTACCTAAATTTTGGATCTGTACAATTGCCCTTTTTCTCAGGGTTTTTTGTTTTTGTTTTCATCCAGGCAGAATATGCTATCAGGATGATCTCATGTTTCTCATCAAATATTAATCATAAAACTTTTTCCTAAACATTGTTTTTCATATATGAAATGAACATTTCATCTAATGTAATGAACTTTATTGGTCCTCAGTCAATTTCAGTGCCAAGATTATCCTGTATAAACTAATACTTGTTTCTCACTTCCCTTTCTACCTGTTTATTACATATATGTAATGTTTATTGATTCTGATTATTGGAAAATTCAGTTTGTTATGGCATTTTTCCATGATTTATGATTCTATGATCTTCTTAGCACTAAAACTAAATTAGGTATTACCTGCTGTTAAAGCTTTTTTATTTGGATGAGATAAGTGTGCTTTTCTCAACAGTATATTCAAATATGTGAGTATTTACTGTTAGAAATTATCTAGACGCCCTTATTTGATGGATATAGATAAGGTAAATGGGAACATTCATTCATATTAAATGAAGAAAAAAGGAGAGGCCACAATTGACTCTTTCTACCCTAATATACAAACTTGTAATTCCTTTCCATTTTCCATTTTATTATAAAATAATCTGACACATATTTCTATACTGTAGATCTGAATATGTACTATAAACCTGCATATGATAAATATGTGCAAGTTTAAATTTATAACTTGTGTTATATTTATGTAATGTCCATTGCTTTATGATCTCTACAGTTAAAAAGATATAGAATAACTATAGTAATAAGCTAATGACAATTTTATCACGTAATTGAGACTTTTTTAAAAAGATGAATTGCACAAAATTTAAATGGTTAACCTTTCAAAGGAGAAAAATTGACAAGTAGTTCAATTCTCATAATCACCTCTAAAACTTGGCATTGTAATAAAAAGATCTATACTGTTCTAATGATTTACTATGGTAAAAAAGAGCCTGAAGTTTGAATCACCTAATCTCAGTTCTATCTACTAAGCTTATTTGCTGTAACCTTGGGCAAGTTCTTTTTAACTTCCTTGAGCCTCAGTTTTCTTACCTTTTAAGCTGGAAAAAAACCCAACAAACATCATCTCTGCATTCAGTGCCCATTCTGCGAAAGGCACTGGGTATCCAGTGATCAACTGGGCACAGCGGCTGCCCTTCTTAACCCTTTCTGTCTAGTTGAGAGACACACATTAAACAAATAATTGCACATTTAATTATAGTTGTAGAAATGTATGAAGGAAAATAAGTCCTAGGAACATGAAAAATGGGATGACCTGATCTGATTTGGGAGCCAAGGAAGACTTTCTTGAATAGGGATTGAGCAAAGCCCTAGAGGAATTCTATAGAAGCTAGGTGAACAGAAGAGAGCACTTGGCAGAGGAAAGAGCATTTGCAAAGGCTGTTAGAAAGGAGCACTAGACAGTAAAGGGAAGATATAAGGCATTGGCCAGGTCTTGACAGAGCCTTTTTACTGTACTAAGGCTTTTATTCTTTATCTTAGGAGCAGTGGGAAGACACTGAAGGGAAAAAGGCAGATTTGTGTATTAGAAAAATTACTCTGGCTGCAGTGTGGAGTATGGAGCAGAGAAACAAAAATGGATGTGGGGAGACCTGCAGTAGTGCAGGTGAGAGGTGGTGATAACTTGTGCTAATAAGATGGGAGAGTGAAGACTGAAATAAGTGGATGGATTAGCCATATATAGGAAGAAAAAACAGTAACAGTAATGGATTGTTAAGGGTAAGGAGTGATCATTAACATTCATTCATTCATAGTATTTACCAAGTGTTAAGTACTATGCCAAGTGCTTTATATATACATATTAATGCTTACAACAACTGAAAATGTAGGAATTATTGTCATGTCACAGATTAGAAAACCGAGGTTTGGGGAGGTTAAATAACTTGCCAAGTTAGCTAGTAAGTCACAGAACTTTTGCTGACTCACAGCCCAGCACCCTTAACCACTTGACTGACTTATATATAGGAAGAGAGGTGAAAAAGTTACCTGGAATCACCACTAGGTTTTTATCTTCTTGATCTGATGACTTGTGGTATTGTTCACTGAAATAATTATCTTCTGGTAAAACCCAGTTTTTTGCAGCAGACCACTTATTATATATCTGCACTTTGAATTCAAATTCAAATTATAGGCTAGTACAGTCACCCAAGGAGTGTACAACTTTTGTTTACTTCAACTAAACTAGAAAATTTGCTCAGTAATTCATCATATTTTTGTAAAGGGAGAAAACAGTTAATCCATTGTAGCTATTGTTTCAGATTTTTTGTTTATATTGTAATTATTTATATCTTATATTATAAATTCCTCTCAATCTCAGTACTCAGTACAGTGTCTGGTATAAAATATTTTATTAGTTGTTTAAAGGATATAAGATTAGTAACAACTGTATTTTGCACATTTTAGGCAAAATCACATTCATGTAAAGAGATGATATATTAAATTTTTTTTTTTTAGATTTTTAATGTGCATATTTAATTCCTTGCTGCATTGCCAGGAATGAGGAAAATGATTTCACGAAATAGATTGGATAAATCTTTAGTCATTTCAAAACAAGGACATATATCCTAGAAGTTTATGCATTTATAAATCTTGCCCTCAAGAACTTAACTTTATCCAGTGCATAGTGAATAATACTTAGTAATGACCCTATATTAATATACAATTTTCCTAGACATGAATCAATTGTAAAAACTGTTTTAAAGTCAACTGACTATTTGGATGAAATTGTGAATAATCTAATCTAAAACTTCTCTCAAAATGTACCTATTTCTAATTTTTATTCCTGTTATGTACATTTAGCTACTTAACCACTTGCTCTTTTTATTTTCTATCAGGTGTCATCAGTTTCTCTTGAAAATCCTACTGAAGTATTTGAAGATGGAGAAAATCCACCAAGTAGTCGATCATCAGAGAGTGGATTCACTGAGTTTATACAGTATCAAGCAGAGCGAACTGATGACATTGACAGAGAGCTGAGTGAAGGACATGGAGCAACTGTCATCCCAATTGGTAGCACATCTTCTGAGACAGAAACGGCCTCTACTGTGGGATCTGAAGAAACTGTCATCCAGCCCCCTCCCATAGTCACTCAGGGATCAGCAACCCGAAGTGGGAAGACAGCTCAGAAGACTGCAATGCAGTGTTGCTTGGAATATGTCCAACAATTTCTTACCAGACTTATTAACCTCTACATCATTCAGAGTAAATCTTTTTCTCAGGCTTTGGCTGCCGATCAGCAAGGGGATCTCAGTCGAGAGCAAGGAGAGACTCCAAAATGGGACAGGGATTCACATGGAGACGTAAAAGAGAGAAACATAAACAAACAAAAATCTTCAAAAGACTATCTTTCCTCCTTCCTTGCAGCCTGTCAGCTATTTCTGGAATGCTCAAGTTTCCCAGTTTACATTGCTGAGGGGAGCCATACCTCAGAGTTACATTCTGAAAAATCAGAAACTGGTAAGGTCTTCTCTTTTATTTGTATTTAAATATTCTCTGTAGCACACTTCTTTTTAAAGTAACACTCAGATATTTAAACTGGGATTTTTTTTTTTACATAGTTGGTGTTATTTTAGTTTCCAGTTTTTTTAATGAAATCTTGTCATTATGGGGAGATTGATATAAATTTGTGGTTTTGATGCCTACCACAGTGCTTACAAGTGAGTAAAAATTATGAAAGAAAGCAACTCCATTCTCTTGAGAAAAGTAATTTAATGTTTAGAGCCACTGGTTATATTTTTTTTATGGCTAGTATCCTGTATGTTTACCTTTTTTTTTTTTAAATTTCATATACACACACACAGTGCAGTGAGTACTACTGTTGATTACTGTATTGTCTTCCAGACAGGACAATACATTGTGTGACTTAATATAAGAAAAATACATACAAAAAGTTTGTGAAATACTTGTTTCTATTTTATTTTCTTAAAGCTATAGGCAAGATGAGAAACCATGATTTTTTAACAGAACAATGCCTCAAGGTGTTAAGTAGAGGTGCCTTTTTTTTTTTTTTTTAATCTTGAATTGGAGCGTAAGTGAAAGGTTTCATGTGATGAACTTCCATCTTTTGTTTCAGACTGGGAGCATGTGCAGCCTCCATTGTGGCTTCAAACTCTAATGAGTGCGTGCAGCCATGCAAGTGATTTCAGTGTGCAGAGTGTTGCTATTTCACTAGTCATGGACCTGGTAGGATTGACTCAGTCTGTGGCCATGGTCACTGGAGAAAACATCAATAGTGTGGAGCCTGCACAGCCCTTAAGTCCAAACCAGGGAAGAGTAGCCGTGGTTATTAGACCTCCCCTCACGCCGGGTAATCTGAGATACATAGCTGAGAAGACAGACTTTTTCAAGGTAAATTTGAAGAAATACATGCATCACTGAGATAATAGAGTGTTTTAGCAGGGAATTTAAAGGTGATAATCAACTGATACCTAGATACCACACTTGATCTGTACTGCTTTTCCCATCTTGTTCCCAGTTTTGTGAGGAGAAAAAAATAGATGAGGCTGAGGGGATAATAGGTAATTAAAGACAAGTATTAAGGCAGAGACATGGAGGGAGTAATTTCAGCCTAAAAAAGGAGAAAACTCTTATACAGTAAAACTTATTTCCAGATGGAATAGTCCTAACACTTACTTTTCATAGGGTGCAACTTTAGCTCTCTAAATTTCCCAAGAAAGTTTTCCTGACTCTGTACTAAATTTTTTATCATCACTGGTTTATGTTGTCAATCAGAAAAAAATGTACAACCTTTGTTTTCTTTCACAACAGTACATATGGTATCTTCTATTTAGAAAGAAAATCAAATATATTTGGATTATTACATTTTAATAATAAGTAGATTGTTTACACATGAAAATTTTAAAAAATATCTACCTGATTTCAAGTCATCATAGTCCTCCAGATAGTTCTTCCTGCTAGATTATTTTGATTTCTATAATGTGGTAGTGGCAAGCCCTGATTGTTGCAGTTTTATCCATGTTGTCATGGTTCATCAAGTGCTTTGTTTACACATGTAACTCTGAGATGCATTTGTTCTGTTTTTTTTTTAAAGATTTATTTATTTGTTTATATTGTAAAACTGGGAGATAGGCCAGAGGTGCAGGGGCTGAGAGGAATCACCAGAGACAGAGTGGGAAGCTGAATAGGTGGATTTACTGAAATGCACTGCCGAGGGGAGCAGTGGGTGAGACTGAAGTCTACTGTGCCATGTGGGTTAGCTCCCTGGCCAGAAATTGAACTCAGGCCTTAGCTGCGATAGTGCTGAGACTTAACTCCTAGACCTCTAGAGAGGCTCCATATCCATTCTATTTTATTCTTTGATTTGGATATCTGGATTGAATTCTCTTACTTTGCAGTGTACAGTCATAAATACTAGCACTACTTATGTCACTAAAATAGTGAAATGGAGTCTTATCTAAGCCTTGTAGAAAGTGTGTATTTCTGATATTTAAAATAATTATTGGGCCTCCCTGGTGGCACAAGGGGTTGAGCACTGTACTATGGGGCTTCCCCAGCCACTGCAGTGTGAGTTCAACCCCCGGCCAGGGAGGGGACCTACATGGCGCAGCATACCTCTCCTGCCTTACCTGTTGCTCCCTTCATCAGTGTATTTCGGTAGATCTGCCTGTTCTGCTCCCCACTCTGGTGAATCCTCTCACTGCCCACCTCCCCACCATGCCTCTGGTCTGTATCCCAGCTCTTGTATGCATAAATAAAAAACCTTTTTTAAAAAATAAATAATAAAATAAATATTAAAAGACTATCAAAGTGGTTTTGAGATTGTGGATGACCAGAAAGTGGGCAGATGGAATGCTACACTTTTAAATTTCATCCCAGCAGCATAATGAATGTTAAATACCTTACACATTTAGCAGATATATGTGAACCTAATAAGTAGTGTTTGTTAAATACATTTCATTTATGATTTTCTAATACTATCATTTTTACATCTTTTTCTGTAGCATGTAGCTTTAACATTATGGGACCAACTAGGAGATGGGACACCTCAGCACCACCAGAAGAGTGTGGAGCTATTTTATCAATTACATAACTTAGTTCCTTCTTCTAGCATCTGTGAGGATGTTATAAGTCAGCAGCTAACTCATAAAGATAAGGTAAATTCTTCTCTTGTCCTATACCCACGTTATGCTCCCATAGGTAAATTAAGGTAAAATCATTGCAGCTAATATCTGAATGATATAATAATAGAGCTTCATTTTGAGTGATTCTAATATCTTTAAACATGTTCTCTTCTTGTTAGAGGAATGGTTTTTATGAAAGCATGACAAATAAGAAAAATCAAGTAATCCGAAATCAAATGCTGGATTTATTTTTTGGTTCAGGATACTAGTTAAGGGTAGTGATGACTAACATTGTTGCTGGCTTAAGTTCTTGGGTCATTTAAAGGTGAATCAGTGACCTCAGATATAGAACCAATTAATGTAATTAATGCAGGGGAAATGAAATAATGTGTAACTTAATACTTATAAATTATAGAATGCTAATATCTGAGACTGTATTATTTGCATTATAATAAATAACCAAAATAGCTATTTTGCATCCTAATACATATGAAGTTATACATAAGTTGATTAGAATAAAAATGACAGCAGGGGCCTCCCTCGTGATGTAATCACTAGTAGTTGTAGTGAAGCTATCAGCAGCCACTGCAGCACCAGTTTGATTCCTTGCCAGGGAGGGGACATACATGGCGGGGCAGACCTCTCCTGTCTCACCCACTGCTCTCCTCAGCAGTGAATTTCAGTCATCTGCCTGTTACTCCCCATTCTGTCTCCAGTAAATCCTCTCACCCTCTGCACCTCTGGCATATACTCCAGCTCTTATATGCATAAATAAATAAGTTTAAAGTATGTATATATAAAGGGCAGTTGTTCACTGGCCTGAGGAGCTAGAATAAATCATTCTCATTCACCTTTTCAGGCTAGTTTAATGAATGTATGGTCTTCCTGTACTATAAATTGAATATCTTGTTCAACAGCTTCTGGAAGTGGATTGCCTTAATTCATAATTTTTAAAAAATACTAGTGAATTTAAATTAGCCATATTCAAAAAGGCATTGTGTTGAATTAAATGAAGCATTTGGTAGAGGAGAGGATTGGAGGGTTAAAGTGGGAAATGAAAGAGTAAAGAGAAATGGAAAGTTTATTCTAGGAAATGTTAAAGTCCTATTACTGTTTCAATGCATTCTGTCAAAAATTTTCAGAAATAGTTTTAAATAAAACTGTGTATTTAATAGTTTCTTTTACATTAAGTATAAATTTCAGACAGATGTTTACTTCTGCATCATAATTTTTAAAGAATCCTAAGCTCTGAATAAGGGTGTTAGAATTCATGAAAAACAATTAAAATATTTTTATTAGCTTTATTTTTACATGTTTGTATTGGTTGAGGTGTAAGTATAGGCTTCATAGGAAAAGCATTTATGTAGCGCACAGCTGAAAAACAAGTACTGCACTGGCATACTAAAAGCTGCTTAGACAGTGGCAATCCTTCATTTTACTTGAAGTATTACAAGTACGAGAGAAAAGTTAAAATTTTTGATAATATCACAAGTTCTACTTGATGTATAATAATCCATATTATCAAATACAAAATGGTAGTCATTTAGTTATTTTTATATTGTTTTGTCTGTTATTATCATAACAGTTAATCTTTCCCAAATAATCTCAAAAGTGGCATAAATTCTTTTTAGAAATAAGTTCTAGGTGTTTAAACTTTTAATCAGATTTGTAAGTGATAAATGTATTTGTGATTAATACATAATTTCTGGGAGTAAAAGTGAATTATATGATACAATAAAATCAGTTTTGGGTACTAAGTATTTACATTAAAATGAGGGGACTGGTACTTCCTACATTTGAGATATTGTGACATGTATAATATTAGCTCCTTCTATCTTGCTGTATATTTTCTCAAAACTACTTAATGTAAACTAATTGTTTATGTGGCAAAATGAGATAATCTTTTAAGTTTTATATATATTTTAATTTTTTTTTTATTATTACATAGAAGAACTGGGGTATAGGCCAAAGGTTCAGTGGATGAGAGAATTCACCAGAGACAGAGTGGGGAGCTGAACAGGCACATTGACTGAAATGCACTGCTTGAGGGGAACAGTGGGTGAGACCAGAGAGGTCTGTCTGTTGCACCATATGTGAGTTAGCTCCCTGGCTGGTGATTGAACTCAGGTCACAAAGGTGATAGCACTGAGACTTAACTCCTAGGCCAGGGGTTTCGGGAGACCCAAGTTTTATATTTCTCTATTGAAGTAGTATCTACATTTCTACTTCTACTTCTATAAAATCCGTAAGGTATGTTTCAGTGTGTATTGGAGTACTGTGAACGTGGAATACAATGACTACTTTGATTTTGCTGCTAAAATAGTTTAATATTTTCAAGGGAAAGATAATTTAATCTTCCATATTCCTCTTCAGAAAATAAGGATGGAAGCACATACAAAGTTTGCAGTTCTTTGGCATCTAACAAGGGACCTCCATATAAATAAATCTTCATCTTTTGCACGATCTTTTGACAGGTCGGTTATATTTATATTCAAATTTTAGTCATATTAATATCTCTTTTCTTGAATTCTCTGACCAATTTAGGGAATTAGTTTTGTAAAGAGAATTTATCAAATTTTTAAAAAATTTTAACCTATTTTAAAGTGTGTGACATTTTCATTTATCTACCAGCTTTTCCCTTTCTAGTTCTGGAGTGAACAGTGCCTGTTCCTTTCATTGGACAACTACTCATTAAGTCTTTAATATGTACAGCACAAATGATTAGATATTATGGATACAGCAAAGTATTTGCCCACTTGACTCTTTATTCACATTCAGTGAAACAGTATATAAATAGTAGGTTATATAACTCTGTACCAACTATTCTCAACATATTTTCCTTAACTGCACTTGTTAAAATCTATAGCTAAAATAGTAACAAATCCCTTCCATGAATTCAAAGAATCTATAGCTGCCTGAGAGTGGTTTTGATCTTTGATCTAGATGACCCGTACCCAAAATTGAATTTAGCATTAACTTCCTTTTATATTGGCATTCATATAGTGGATTAAGTTAGTCTCACCAATAGAACTCAGAGGTGGCCATAAATATAACTATGCATGAAACCTAGTTCAGGATCCTTTGTGTACTCTACTGGATATTATTTCAACTGCTGGTTCTCAAGCAGCATCACAATTTTTAGGTCATCTGCTATTGAACCTCTATAATATATTACAAGACACAGAGTCTAGGCACTTTCCAAGTACAACCTCTAATTTGATGATCACCTTATCTCATCACACAAATGGGCAGTGGAGACTTAGAAAGGTTAAGTGACTTGCCCAAGACCACTCACAAAATAAAGCGGATGGCCCAGATCTTGGGTTTTCTTATCTCATACCTTATATAGATGGTCTTTCTTTGAAGTATGCACATAGCTTTGAGTCAGAAAGAAAGTGGGAGCAGGGGACCAGGGAAATAGTACTGTCTTGCGGGAAACTCAGTATTTTATTTTTTTATGAACAGGAATGTGTTGCTGAAACATGACTAAATTTTTTTCTGTTCTTATTATTTATATTATAAAAAATGTATACTTGTGAAATATCAAGAAACATAAATATATAAGAAAAGGGAAAAGAACTGTTTTCTCCTCATTATATCTGTTGAGATTGTATGGGTTAAAATTATTAAAATACCGTGGTCAAAGTTATTTTGAAGTATGATTAGTTTAAGAATTAATACAAAATAATAAACATAACTTTATAGTGATATTAATTTTCATAGAATTGATTGTTACAATTAAAGTGGGCATTTTGTTCTTTATTTTAATTATTGGTGTTTATTGTAGGTCACTTTTCATCATGTTAGATAGCCTTAACAGTCTCGATGGTTCTACCAGCTCTGTGGGACAAGCCTGGTTGAACCAAGTCCTGCAAAGACATGATATTGCAAGAGTTTTGGAACCATTGCTATTGCTCCTGCTTCATCCCAAAACTCAGAGGGTTTCAGTGCAGCGTGTACAAGCAGAACGTTATTGGAATAAGGCTCCATGTTATCCTGGAGAAGAGAGTGACAAGCATTTCATGCAAAATTTTGCCTGCAGTAATGGTGAATATCACATGGAAGTAGTACAGTTTTTTCTAGAATTAAGACACAGTAATTGGCAAGAGGATTGAATGTGATATTTTCTCCATGGGCTTTTTTCCTCCCTCCTGCATGTATGTGCATGTAGGCCATGTTAGAATGTACAGTCTTGGTCCTACAAGACTTAATAGATGCTTCCCTGAGAATTATAATGCATATTTATTTTCGTGAGTCATTTTCCACATCTGTAAAATGAGGGAAAAAATACCTGTCAGGGTTTTGGTGTATTAGATATAGTCATTTTTGTGACATGCTGAGTGCAGTGATTCACACATATCATAAATATTTGGTAAATACTCAGTATGATATCCACTCTGTCATGTTATTATATATAACATATATAATACAAAAATAATTTCCCCTTAGATTATTTTATTATACATTAGGAAACCATCTCATTTGTATTTCTTAACAAATAATTTTGTGAGGTCAGTAATAAGAAAGGTATTTTACTGAGCAAGAATCAGATGCTTCAGATGCTGTATCTTTCTCAAAATCCCATTACTGATTAAGTGATGAATTTAGAACTAAACTGTCATGCTCCTACTTATTCTTTAGTGTGTTTCTACAGAGCCATGATTCTGCCTCTAGCTTCCTTTTTCCACTGACTCGCTTTAGTCTTCAAACACACGCTCTACTCTGATTGCCTGAACTTATATGTATTAGTGCTTTACATACCACAGTTATTGCCTGCCTGCAAAAGTCCACTTCTCTTCTGAGATATGTCTCAAAAACCACTTGTGCTATCGTGAGCTTTTCCGTGAAGGTGTGATAGCATTTCATTTCTAGTCATATGGAACTAAGCCTTCTACCTCCTCTAAAAGGATTCTGTCAGCATAGGGTACCCCTCAAAAAGTACAGAAATTGATGATTTGTGATCCCCTACTAATTTTAAACTTAGAACAAAGGCTGTTTTTTCTGTCACCCTTACTGTGTCCTGATTTAGGGCCTTACTCATACAAAATAATTCATAAAAGTTGGATTAATTTTATTAAAATCAAGGAGATGATGTATTTACACATTCAAAGAATACTTACTACTTGAATTCTTAGAAATAGAAAAACTAAAGGAAAGTACCACATGGGGAGGGGGGAAAAGCACTATTTTTTTATTTTTTAAAACATCCTTGGTTTTTATTCCCCCTACAATATAGGATTTCTTCCCTCAGATGAAGTTACCTTAGTTTTCCCACAACCAAAATGCTCCCTGCCCTGCACCACACTTCACCGCTCTCTACTTACCTGTTGTTTTCTACTTACCCTTTTCTCTTCCCCCACCCCTCCTGAGTGTCTTAGATCTACAATCTGCTATTGAGGTTCAGTCTTGCAGTTTTTGTCCAATCCTTTGGTTTCTCTAGATTCCACATATAAGAAGTGAAAAATCCCATATTTATCTTTCACCTCATGGCTTATTTTGCTTAGAATAATCCTTTCCATTTCCATTCATGTTGCTGCAAATGGCCTTAGCTTATCTTTTTTGAGCTGAATAGTATTCCATTGTGTGTGTATGTGTGTTTATATATATATAAACATCTTCTTGATCATCTCATCTGTTCTGGGGCATTTTGTTTCCATATCTTGGCTATTATAAATAGTGCTGCTATAAATATAGGAGTGCAAATTTCCTTTTGAATTATTATTTTCATGAAAAGCACTAAAATTTTAACTGCAATAGAAAAAGATGTCTTATTTGTGGATAGGGAAAATTTTTATATTTTATCTGTGTTAAATGGGCTGTTCTGTTTAATTCTATTGAATAACAGTCCTTCTAATATTGAATTCTTATAAATTCTAGTTAATAGTTATCTATATAATTTTCTATGTTAATAGTAAGTTATTTTATCACTATTAAGTAGTTTTATTACTAATAGTAATAGACTAAAATAATGATAAAATATAATTTTAATAGAAAGACACAGGGATGTGATGAAACTAATGATTAAAAAATCCTGAGTTCTGTCTTCATGTCTGCATTTCAATTATCTTAATGTAAATTTATATTTTTCTTCTTTGCTATTTTTTTCATATGCCAGTAAGCCAAGTACAACTAATTGCATCTAAAGGAAATGGTGAAAAGCCACTTACCATGGATGAAATAGAGAACTTTAGTCTCACCGTTAATCCATTAAGTGACAGACTTTCCCTTCTAAGTACCAGCAGTGAAACAATTCCAATGGTTGTATCTGATTTTGATCTTCCAGACCAACAGATAGAAATACTTCAGAGTTCTGACTCTGGATGTTCACAGTCCTCTGGTGGAGACAATTTGAGTTATGAAGTTGATCCTGAAAATTTAAATGCCCCAGAGGATTCTCAAATGCCAAATGCAAGCTCCCCAGATGATGATGTTCAACAGGTAGTGTTTGACCTGATATGTAAAGTTGTAAGTGGCCTTGAAGCAGAATCGGCATCAGTTACCTCTCAGTTAGAAATGGAAGCGATGCCCCCAAAGCACAGTGATGTTGATCCAAGCAAGGAAGTGATTAAAAGTGAAGATAAGTCCACTCTGCAGAGTCAGAGTGTATTGCTGAGTAATGAAAGTGCACAGTTTCTGACTGTGTCTGCAGAGGGAAGCCATGAGTGCATGGCGAATGGAATCTCCAGAAATAGCTCCTCACCTTGTATTTCTGGAACCACACAGGCTCTCCATGACTCTTCTCTTGCTTCCACAGAAACTAAATCAAGACAGAGAAGTCACAGTAGTATTCAGTTCAGCTTCAAAGAAAAATTATCAGAGAAAGTCTCAGAGAAAGAAACAATTGTTAAGGAGTCAGGTAAACAACCGGGAGCAAAACCTAAAGTAAAACTTGCCAGAAGAAAGGACGATGACAAGAAAAAAACTTCAAATGAAAAACTCAAACAAACAAGTGTATTTTTTAGTGATGGTCTGGATTTAGAAAACTGGTATAGCTGTGGAGAAGGAGAAATTTCTGAAATTGAAAGTGACATGGGTTCTCCAGGATCACGAAAATCTCCTAACTTCAATATACATCCTCTCTATCAGCATGTTCTATTGTATCTCCAGTTGTATGATTCATCAAGAACTCTTTATGCTTTTTCTGCCATCAAAGCCATCTTAAAAACCAACCCTATTGCCTTTGTAAATGCCATTTCAACCACAAGTGTAAATAATGCGTATACCCCTCAGTTGTCTCTGCTTCAGAATCTGTTGGCCAGACATCGAATTTCTGTCATGGGCAAAGACTTTTATAGTCACATTCCAGTAGACTCAAATCATAACTTCCGGAGCTCTATGTACATAGAAATCCTTATTTCCCTCTGCTTGTATTACATGCGTAGCCATTACCCAACTCATGTCAAAGTTACTACACAAGATTTAATAGGCAATCGAAATATGCAAATGATGAGCATAGAAATTTTAACACTCCTCTTTACTGAGCTGGCAAAAGTAATAGAAAGCTCAGCAAAGGGTTTTCCTAGTTTTATCTCTGATATGTTATCTAAATGCAAAGTTCAGAAAGTGATTCTTCACTGTTTGCTGTCATCTATCTTCAGTGCACAGAAATGGCATAGTGAAAAAATGGCAGGTAAGAATATGGTTGCTGTGGAAGAAGGTTTCTCAGAAGATAGCCTTATCAATTTCTCAGAGGATGAATTTGACAGTGGTAGCACACTCCAATCACAACTTCTTAAAGTGCTTCAGAGACTCATTGTTCTAGAGCACCGGGTAATGACTATCCCTGAGGAGAATGAAACGGGTTTTGATTTTGTTGTATCTGATTTGGAACACATCAGTCCCCATCAACCCATGACCTCTCTTCAGTATTTGCATGCTCAGCCGATCACATGTCAAGGCATGTTCCTCTGTGCAGTGATAAGAGCTTTACATCAGCATTGTGCTTGCAAGATGCACCCGCAGTGGATTGGTTTAATCACATCTACTCTACCTTACATGGGAAAAGTTTTGCAGAGGGTGGTTGTTTCTGTGACGCTACAGCTTTGCAAAAATTTAGATAACCTGATTCAGCAGTACAAATATGAAATGGGATTATCTGATAGTAGGTAAGTTAATTTAATTTTGTTACTGACATTTTTTTAAATACATGGCAGCAAAATTGTCTAGAAAGTCACAATTGAAGAAAGCAAGTTTGTCGGTAGGTTAAAATTAGTATGTTCACAAAAAGAAAATTCAGCTTGAGGAAAAAGACTAATGAAAGAATCATGAATGAAAAAATGAAGGAATATTTAAAAAGGTTATTCTCCTAGGAACTGAAATTTATTTTGTTGCTGTTATTGACTGGGATGTGAAAGTTATAGCTTGGTAAAGGGTTTCCTTAGATTTAGCTGCTGTGTTACCTAAAAGCAAATTAATTTCATACTAAAAGTATGTTAAAGTTACAAATATTTCTTTTTCCATCTGTTTTCATTGCTTGTTTTGGATTTTCATGGTTTAGTGTCATGGTAAATTTCATCTGTATTCCAGGCCATGTTCAACATTAGCCATTTACTTACTAATAAACCAATGTGTGGTTTATTTTCTTATAAGCTATTACAACATATAAAATTGCCTGTATCATTTATATGACTACCATTTTGTAGTTGCTATACATTTACTGATCATATTTTTTTGCATAAAAATTCTAAAAAGAACCAAATTAAAGTCCATTTAATGTTATTTATTTGTAGGTTAGTATATAAAAGCTACTAATTTATTATTTTAATCATTTATTAATGAAATATTGTGCCCAGTAAATGCAGGGCATTCACTGTTGATAAAGCTTCAACTTTTCTTTGCAGAAATTATATTCAAATTAATACACTTAATTTCAGGCCTCTGTGGATGGCATCCATTATTCCACCAGATATGATTCTTACTCTTTTGGAAGGAATCACAGCCATTATCCATTACTGTTTGTTGGATCCTACTACCCAGTATCACCAAGTAAGATTGCACAAATATATGACTCCTTTTTAAAGATTGTAGACTTTAAAAATCCCTATGTAAAACCTCAGTAAGTGATACATTTTTTTCCCTTGACTTTAATAGCTTTTGGTTAATGTAGACCAAAAACACTTGTTTGAAGCCCGCAGTGGGATCCTCTCAATCCTTCATATGATCATGTCTTCTGTGACATTGCTTTGGAGCATACTTCATCAGGCTGATTCTTCAGAAAAGATGACTGTTGCTGCATCTGCATCTGTTACCACTATTAATCTTGGAGCCACAAAGGTTAGAAAGTTCACACTTCATCTGTGGAGCTCAAGAATCTTCAAGCACTTTCCTGGATTGTATTCAGTATTTGTGAATAATTTGAATTGTGTTTGTGGCACTATGTAGATTGAGCAGTTAATTGTCACATATCTATGATATAAGACCACAAAATTCATTTAAAGTATACACAATTTTTTTTTAAAATAAGTTTATAGAGTTGTGAAACTATCACCACAGTCTAATTTTCTAAGATGTTTATCATTGCAAAAAGATTCCTGGTACCCATTTGCATTAATTCCCTGTTCCCATCCCTAATCTCAGTCAGCCACTAATCTGTTTTCTTCATTTATCGATTTTTTTCCTCAGCATTTAATATAAATGGAGGCATAGATTATTTGGTTCTTTTTATCTATTTTCTTATATGTAACATAGGCTTTTGAGATTTCTGCATTTTTTTAAAGGGCATATTAAGTTGATGTTTGAGTAGTTCTGGAAAATAGTGTAGCAGTGTATACAGAGAGCTGGTACTTGTGGCTATGAAAAATTCTTAGTGGATGGCAATTGTCTTAAAAGTTTAGTGAGTCAAAGAGATTTTAGTGCTTAAAAGTTATGAGTTATGGGCCCTCCCTGGTGGCGCAGTGGGTTAAGCAATGCACTATGAAGCAGACCGCAGCCACTGCAGCACGAGTTTGATCCCTGCTGCCAGCCAGGGAGGGGACCTACATGGTGCGGCAGACCTCTCCTGCTGTGCCTGCTGCTCCCCTCAGCAGTGTACTTCTGTTGATCTGCCTGTTCTGCTCCCTGCTCTCTGTGGTGAATCCTCTCACCCTCCCCACACCTCTGCCCTGTACCCCAGCTCTTGTATGCATAAATAAATAAATCTTTAAAAAAAAATAAATCTTTAAAAAAAAAAGTTCTGAGTTACACAATTGAACAAATGCTGTATTTCCAATTTTGTAAAAAAATTTTATCTTCAGTAAAAGAAATAAAGATCATAATTGATAATAATCTCAGGATGATAGGATAGTTGCCTTTAAAGTATTTATCTTCCTTATTCTCAAAGGTGTTCTCCAAATTTTCTCCTTTCTATTTCAAGGAAAATTATATGAATAGTATGTTATGTTGTGTCAGTTGTCAAATGGACATTTCTCAGTTTCATAATTTTACTACTAGATCGGTCTTCCTAGACTTCGTAAATTAGGGGAGCACACATGAATTTGGATGTAGAAAAAGTTGAAAACATTAGAAAAACTTGTTTAAGTACTGATTTTGTATTAATCTAGACTTTATTGTTTAATTTCACTTAAATATGAAATGCATCCATTTCCTTTTTAAAAGATAACTGCATAAAAAGTAATTAGATTTCATATACTGTTTTTTTTTTTTTCTTCCTTAATAGTGAATTGGCTTTGGTCATTATAATTTTCTAAGTTTTTTTTTTTTCCATTTACAATTAAAATACCAAAAATGTATCTCTTAACATTACTAAAGTTTCTTTTCCTATTAGGTAGTAAAACATATATGTGCTATATATTCTTTTAAGTGCACTTTAGTTATTAATACTTTTTTTTTTAAAGATTTATTTATTTATGCATATAAGCACTGGGGTACAGGCCAGAGGTGTGGGGGGGGTGAGAGGATTCACCACAGAGAGCAGGGAGCAGAACAGGCAGATCAACTGAAGTACACTGCTAAGGGGAGCAGCGGGCACAGCAGAAGAGGTCTGCCATGCCATGTGGGTCCCCTCCCTGGCCGGCAGCAGGGATCGAACTTGTGCTGCAGTGGCAGCGGTTTGCTTCATAGTGCGTTGCTTAACCCACTGCGCCACCAGGGAGGCCCTATTAATACTTTTTAATAATCAGTTTTTGACTCACTTTTCATTTTCTTAAATTGCTTTAGAACTTGAGACAGCAGATCCTTGAGTTATTGGGTCCCATTTCAATGAATCATGGTGTTCATTTTATGGCTGCTATTGCATTTGTATGGAATGAAAGGAAACAGAACAAAACCACCACCAGGACCAAGGTATGTATTTAACCATTTGGTACTTCTTGGTTTTTCATTTTGCAAGTATTTGGTGGGTGCATGCTAATCTCTCCCCTAGTTGCAGTGAAACTGAGATGGTGTGGGGTGTAGGAAAACAACAGTTTGTCTACTAGTTTAGATAGTGACTGGCTGCCTAAATTAAATGAACTAGTATAAAAAGTATTTTATGTGAAAAAAAGAAATATATATGATATTGAAACTTCTGCTGTATTTTAAATAGGAAAGGTAAAAATGTAATGTATATTTTTTAAATGCCTGTCATTCAGGATACAAAGTAAGGATGTGGAGAGTGCATTTTTGACTATTATATGATAGTTTATTTCTAAATGTAATTCATATACTAGTTTTGACTGGAGTACGTGAGTATTTTGTTGCTTTGTAAGTGTGAGAGCTCAAAAAAATATTCTCTATTAGAAATAGTGACTCATTCAGATAGGAAGGCTGTTAAATTTACTTTGGCATAGATATTTAGTTTGTCTAAGTTAAGGTTTCTGAGCTATTATCGGTGCTGATTTCACATTACATATTTGCTAACATTTCTGAAGTAATAAAATTATGCATAAAAGGCAAAAAGCATGACACTATTTTATATATGAGAGTTCAGTAATAAATATTTATTGTACATAATTGAAATCCTGGACTGTTTAAATGTAAAAGGCGAAAGATTTATACGATCTGAAGAGAAACCAGAGTATGGACTGTTTAAATGTAATCAAGGATATGTGATTTAACATGGCACATTGAACACATGTATTTTTCTCTGTTCTTTTTCTGACAATGTGAGTAAAAAAGTTTAAAAAGCATAAACCTACAGTAATAAAAATTTGGGAGAGGTGGCCAAGAAAATTAAGAAGTGTCAACAAAATTTTGAAAGGTAGAAAATACATGTCTCGTGTTACACTGACTTAGTTGAGTAGAGAAACCTGATTTCTAAGTGCCTGCAAGAGAGTGACCAATTCCCACTGTAAAACCACAGATGATCTCTGTAAGTGGGAGTTTCAGGTACTTCTAAAGGCAAAAGGGTTAGGATGGTGCTGAAGTTTGGAGGATCAATTAAAAGTTTGTGTAAGGAACAGTTAAAACTCTTCCAAATCCCAATTCCCTTTACAAACTAAGCAACCACCTAATTATTTTACCCTACCTCAGAGTCAGGCTTACTCAATGGAAAATTTGTCAAGAGAGGCTCTGGACCCAAGAACAAAAGGTTCACACAGATAGAATTACAAGTTAGACTTTATGCTGACAACAGGAGCAGTCAGGATATCTGAAAGATGGGCATCAACAACATCACAGCAAGACGGCAGAAAGTTTTATGTCCCTCAGGTAGATTTTGAGAATTCCACTGGGAAAATGACCAAGAAAAACCTATAGCTACTAAAGTTTTTGAGTCCCTTAAAAAAAACTGAACTACTATTAATTATACCATGCAGGGAGATGCACCATTACATTAGCCTACACAAGAATGCTTATCTTCCCATCATGCTTTAATTTTTTTAAATTAAGATAATATTGGTTTACAACACTATAAATGTTTTAGGGGTATCAATTCACACCCCTTTTTATATATGTTACCACACCAAAACATCAATAATCTTCCACTATTTAAATTTTTTTTTTCGAAAGGTAATAATAGAGCTGTTAAGAGCACAGACTTTGAAATTAGGTCACTGAATTTCAAGTTCTAACATTTTCCTTCTTCACTCATTAGCAATTTGATTTCAGGGTAGAAATACTATTTCATGAGATTTTGAGATTGTGGCACTTAGAGCAATGACTGACACTTAATAATCACTCATAAATATTAACTATATTTCTTTCTCAAATGTAAATATGACTAGAGGTCCAAAGATTACCAGTCACAAGAAGGTAAAACTATAATATGATGAAGATCAAAACAACTAAGTTAAAAAAAGTAAAGACACAATCAGTGCAGGTAATTAGAAGAAACTAAATGATACCTTCAATAGGTAAAACCAGTTTGCATCCATGAAATAAGAAGGGAAAATTATAACAAAGATCATTGTAAAAGTTAAATTTGGGGGCTATAAAAAATTTTATAGCATAACCCCTTCCCCCAAAAAAATTAGAATATGGGTTAGAAGAGAATGGGTAAGAATATAAATTAGGGATATGGAAAGTAGGGTAAAAGAGATGAGAAAATTGGGGGTAATTTAATACTGGAGACTCTTTTTGTAGAAAGATAAATATGAGGGAGAAAAATACCCCCCAAACTCCCCAAAAATAAGTGAGTTTCCACCGGAACTATGAAAAGAGAGCAGTACAAAGATCAGTGTATAACTTCAGACTACTGGAGATAAAGAGATCTGAATATCTTCTGAAAAGAAGATATGGACCCTATCCAATGGAATAGTGACAAGACTTGTCAGTCATGTTATTGTTATGGGAAACATTGGAAATTGTTATGGGAAAATTAGTTTCAACCTATAATTCTATACCAGTCAAACTGTCACTCATAGTGTTTGAACCTAGCAGTGTCTTTAAAAAATTGCCATTTAGTCACCCTCTTTCAGCTACTGTCCACCAAGAATTAAGAAGGAGGAAGACACGGGATTCAAGAAATAGGGGTTCACACGCAGAAATAAAGGAAGGGGAATCACTCTAGTCTGATGGCCATAGACAACAGATCAGGATAATACTATATGTACAAAACCCAGAGTACTAACCCAGAAAGACATCTAATACTTGTCTCATTAAAAAAAAGAAAAAATAGATGAGGGAGAAAAGATAGTTACTTGATGTATTTGAATATTTGATTAGCAAAAATTTACATTTATTGGAGCATTTAAGATGAATTTTTGATAGAGAAAAGCAAGCCACAAAAAAAGCATTTATTAACTCCAGAAAAAAACAAAATGTACAAGAAAAGAAATGCAGTAATAGTATAATAGTATAATCAGAAATGTTAACACTAGAAGTTGATTTAAATAAAAATATGATTTAACTGAGTTGGGATTATGTGTAGAGAAGTTTAAGAAATGGCCTACATAAAGAGTGGAAACAAATTGTTGGGGGGGGGGTGTGGGAAAAAAAGGAGCTTTCTTATGCCATTTATATAAATGTAAACTGATGTACTTGCTCACTGTAGAAAATGGTATAGCAAGTCCTTAAAAAACTAAAACTAGAAATAACATATGATCCAGCCAATATTGGGTATTTATCCCAAGAATGTTAAAGCATCAATTTGAAAAAATATATGCACCCGTCAATTCCCCTAAGTTCATAGCAGTATTGTCCACCATAGCCAAAGACATGGAAATAACGTAAATGCTCCACAAAATACTCAAAAGAATTGTGGTATAAGCACTCAGTGGAATGCTACTCAGCTATTAAAGAAGATGAAACTTTGCTGTTTTCAGTAATATGGGTGGAACTTGTGATTTTGCTAAGCGAAGTAATTCATAAAGTGAAATTACCAGATGGTTTCTCTGATATTTGGAATAGAACCAAAGCAGCAAACTAACAAAACATAATGAAAATAACTTTATATTCTCTGAAAAATGTAGTGGTACCCAATGCGGGTGGAAACAAAGGGTAGAGGAAGTCAAATAGTAGGAATGGCACTAGAATTCTAGTGATAGTGTGAAATTAAAATTATAAGTAAGGGCCTCCCTTGTGGCGCAGTGGGTTAAACAACACACTATGAAGCAAACCTCAGCCACTGCAGCACAAGTTTGATCCCTGCTGCCGGCCATGGAGGGGACCCACATGGCGCGGCAGACCCCTCCTGCTGTGCCCACTGCTCCCCTCAGCAGTGTACTTCTGTTGATCTGCCTGTTCTGCTCCCTGTTCTCTGTGGTAAATCCTCTCACCACCATCTCCCCCCACACCTCTGGCCTGTACCCCAGTGCTTGTATGCATAAATAAATAAATCTTTAAAAAAAAATTATAAGCATCACACATGGAGGTGTGAAGCTGTACTCTCAAAATTTATATAGCATTGTAAACCGATGGTAAATCAATAAAACTATTTTTTAAAAGTGCAAGAGAAGTTAATTGTCTTCTGAAATAGGAAGTCAGTAGATAATTAATATTTTAAAAAATAAATAGAAAAATAACTATTCAGACATAATGGAAAATAGCTAGGAATTGAATATGATTGCTTTGGGGCATAAGAAGGATAAGGCCTGAGGTTTTGAATGATGGATGTGAATTATATTGATAAAAAAATACATATTTTAGCTAGAGTAGTGAAGGAAATTGAATAGAAACATCCTTTATATTAAGAGATTAAAATATTTTTTTAATTCTAGTTTTCTTAAAAGACTGATGTGTTGTGGGGAGAAGATCAGGGTGAGACCAGAGGTACTGCGTGAAAGAATTCACCAGAGACAGAGTGAACAAAACAGGTGGATTTATTGAAATACCCTGCTAAGAGAAGCAGCAGGAGAGACAGGAGAAGTCTGTCCATGGAGGAGGATTTGAGGCTCACTTTTACACTGTTTATGTGGGCTTTCTAACTTAGGGTGCCATTTTGTACCAGTTATCTGCTGGGATGTCTGGTCTCCAGCACCGGCCTTTGCCACAGAGACATGTTCTGGCCTCTACTTCTGTATTGCTGGAGCTGGGCTGGTTTTTCTGGTCATGGTGGTCAATTTTATGGCCTTGTCCCCAAGGAAGTCTATCCATTCCCTTATCTATTCGAACCTCCCAAACCTGCTTGCTGGGTCAGGAGTGGGGGCTTAGTCTAGACCCTTATTCAACTGTACTCTGACATTATGTAAACACATGCATATATAAATACAATGATTTGTTATCCAGGTCATTCCTGCAGCCAGTGAAGAACAGCTTTTACTTGTGGAACTGGTGCGCTCAATCAGTGTCATGAGAGCAGAAACTGTCATACAAACTGTAAAAGAAGTTTTAAAGCAGCCCCCAGCAATAGCCAAGGATAAGGTAAATAGTGCTTTTCTTTGCTTGTGTAAACTGTTTCAGAAATTATGCTGCTAGGTTAGATCTTCTTTTACATAATGTTCTTTTAACTATAAAACAGATCACAGAGGTGAGTGTGTAGGGTGTCCACTCTGCCAAGTAAAAACAGTTACCAGTACTGCAGTGACTTGCCATGAGGGTCATTCCTGCAGCCAGTGAAGAGCAGTAATCAGAGCCAGGTTCTGCTTACGTCAGTTACCATTTTCACAGTTTCTTTATTGTTTTCTCTTCAGAACAAATCTTCCAATTTTGTAAGCTACTTTTTTCTTAGTAGTTATAATCTTAGTTACAGTAAATTACTTCTTGATCTGGTACAAGATTGTACATTATAAGGCTGCAGTCTCTCTACTCACAATGTATTGTCTCAATTAGACTTACATAAAAGTCTACAAATTAGTAAAATTATGGAAATGTACTTTTTCTGCTCCTTGTTCCTCAATACTGAGGTCATATTTTCTTAGAAAACATTTACCAGCTGCAAATATTAGCCTTTAAGCCAACTAAAATAAACCTAATATCTGTCTTTAAAAAAATTGCTACACATGACCTGAAAATGTTGAATTTTTTTATCTTTTTCATGAATGTCATGAACTACTAATGGGAAAGCTGTGTGTGTGGTGGGAGGGGAGGGGTGGCGGTGTGGGGGGCAGTGTCCCTGTTAGCATTTTAATAATTTCCTGACTATTCTGAAACCACAAAACCTCTGGGGCATTTGTGGTAAGATTTTTAATTTTTATGTGAAAGCTGAAATCAGTAAAATGTTTTTAGCATCTACTTGTGCCAGACTTTGGGCTGAGAGTGAAATATACAAAAACAACCTATTGCACCTTACCCCTTCCCAACTCAGCCTGACATGCTCTCAGTCTTCTAAGTTTTAAATCTACTGAATACTTGATTTTTCTTTCTTTGGTGAAAGGATAAATCTTCAAGAGAATAGCTGCTACTAAAAAAGGAACAACTTGGTAAATGTCAGTGGACACCAGTATAATTTTATTGTCTGTTATGAATTTCCAAGGGTTTTTTTTATTATTTCATATTACACCCAACACCATGATCGAATCAAAAATGACATTTTAGGCAGATTTGAACAACTTACACTAACTTAATAGACATGCTGTAAAATTGATTTAAATTCACGTTTCTTAAAAAGTCTCAATTCTGATAGAGTCAACCAAACAAGAGCTGCTTAAAATAAAAATCCTTTGGATACTTACAGAGTAAATGGATCATTTAAAAGTAAATGAGTAGAAAATCAACTGCTGATACATGGAGGGAGGGAGGGAACTGAGAATCTTTCAGCGCCTTCCATCCAGTTTTTCAACTCTTACATAGCTCTTGATAGGTGTTTTTTTGTTTGTTTTTAAAATAACTTAAGTTTTCCTTACTAAATGGAAGAGAACTGCTTAGGTTTTTATGGCAAACTAGTGTTTGATTTTGTTTTCTTAAATGAAAAATTGTTGGTAAAATAGAATAAAATTGATTTCTTTTTTTATAGAAGCACCTTTCTTTGGAAGTCTGCATGCTTCAGTTTTTCTATGCTTTTATTCAAAGGTAAGATAACTTATGTTGCTCTTTATTGCATTAGCAATATAGCAATTTTATTGCATATAAAATCTAGACTACAGAAGAAAAGCACCTGAATTCTTTTAAGAAACTGTTGTTTTCTCCCCCAAACTAAAAGAACGAATGCTATAACCAGAGAAACATTGCTTGTGAATGTATTTATATACGTTCTTAGGTATCTAGCCATAAAATTCCTACAAGACCTAAAGTGCAAAACCTAAAGACCTAAGTGTTGCAGATGCACTGGATGTAAAAACAGGGAATATAAGAAAGTCATACCAAACCTCAAACTTTCTTATAAATATAAATAAAAATTGAATTTTGTTCATCAAACAATGCTATTGCCACTGAATCTATTATTAGTTTGACATAGGTAAATGCATTGTAATGAAATATATTTTTTTTAATGTTAGGAATGATGTGAAAGTAGCTGCTGCTGCTGCTGCTGTTTATTATATGTTCTAGTTTTGTGTTTAACAGAAGTTAGCTATTAGTGAGTTTTGATAAACCTCTTGTGAACATGAATCATAATTCTCTTTTATAGGGCAATTCTTATTTAATATCAAACTTAGCATTAATTTGTCATCTATGACAGACATTTTTAAAGCTGGATTATGCACTGAACTTAAACTGATTGTAGTTAGAGTAGGAGCTGCCTAAGATCTGAACTTAGATATATAGAAGTATCAGAGGATTATGGTTTGACTGAAACAAGGATAAGATATTGATGTTCAGGATAGACAGTTCTCCCTTACTTGAGAGAGAGCCTCATACATGAAGGGGGGGAAAGCTAATATATGTGTAACTAATATATGCATAATTACTAGTAATATAATACTACTACTAATAAAAGCTAATATATGTATAATTATCCTGCAGAATTCCTGTGCCCAATTTAGTGGATAGCTGGGCATCACTGTTGATGCTTCTAAAAGATTCTATACAACTGAGTCTTCCAGCCCCAGGCCAGTTCCTTATACTTGGGTAAGCGATTTCTCTTAAATGTTATTTTGAGTAAAAGAATGTTTGTTGTCCTATTTGCTGAATAACATGTTTTGAGTAATATCTTTACATTCTCATAGGTTTTGCCAGGTATATAATTAGTAGTTCTTCTTTAAGAAAAGACGGGGAAGAGATTAGCAAGGACACCATATATGTTTATACATACATAAGATATAAATGTCCTGACATAAGTGTGTTACATCAGTAGTTACTTGGTTGTTAGAGTGTGGAATTGAAAGGGGAAAGGTAAGGAGGGTGGCTGAAAGGAAACTTTATACAGGAACCCCATACAGAGCTTTGAATTCAGGGTCTTGAACATAAACAGGCTTGGAAAAGTCACTTTTTCTCTGTCTTTGAAGTCTCCTGATCTATGTTAATAATTTCTATGATTTGATAAATTTCAGTCATCCTTCACTCTGAGCACCATGATGTGATGGGTAGTTTTTTTATTGTTCACCATTATTCTATCAATCCCCAGTAAATACTTGCTCAGTGAATGGAGATAGTAGGAACAGAAAACTTGTGTGCGTACAGTAAGCAAAGGTGTATATACTAGGGCAAGGTGCACTGTCTGGTTTGGTTATCAGGTACTAGAATGTGGGTGACTGTAAACAGAGATGGGAGCTAGATGGAAGATTTTACATTTTAGTTTAAGAAATTTCATCATAAGGAAGGGAGTGTGATTGCAGGTTTTGAGGATGAACTATGACTGGCAATTAGTAAGATGAATTCAGAAACTAAAGAAGATGTGGGAGAAAATGTGATTTGAAAGTTATCATTAATGGTAAGACCGATCCTAGAACTTTTGTGTATGTAGTTAACAGCAAAGATTGAAGTTAGACTCTGCCTGAGTTGAAATCACAGCTCCTTTACTTAGTAGTGTGGTATTGGGTCAAATTATTTAACCTACTCATCTGAAATAGGAACCATAGTAACATCTATCTCATAAAATTAGGTGGATAAAATGAGTATTTGTAAAATTCTTTAGTGCTCAGTCAAATAGTAAGTGTTAACATATGTCTAAAGAGATAGACGATTCTTGAGCGAAGGGGCTCTTTGATCTTGCCAGATCTTAGAGAGTTCAGAGGTGGGCAGAGAATGGCAGTATGAGAGTGAGAAATAAGGATGTGTTCTAAGAACCATAAAAACATATATTTTATTTTCTATCTGGTTCTTTCACACATTTTTGTAAGATTCAATTATGTAATTTCACATAGCTGTACTTCATCTTCATTGCTGTTGAGTATTTCACTATAACAGTAGGCCACAGTTCAACTCCTTGTTTCAAGACATTTGGTTCCTTTTCAGTTTGGGGCCTTTATACTTTCTTTGGACTAATATTTCCTATTTTTCCCTTTGACCCTTTCAGGGTTCTGAATGAGTTTATTATGAAAAACCCTAGTTTGGAAAATAAAAAAGACCAAAGAGACCTTCAGGTAAAGTACTCTAAATTTAGGGCTCTTGCTAAAACTTTTTCTCAGTACCTTCAACTGTAAAATGAGGTTAAATAGGACACCTGTGAAGTTTCTTATTTGTCTATACATATATACATACATATAATGGTTTTTCTTCATTGTGCCTTTAGGATGTGACTCATAAAATAGTGGATGCAATTGGTGCAATTGCTGGTTCTTCCTTGGAACAGACAACATGGCTGCGGCGAAATCTTGAAGTTAAACCTTCTCCCAAAATAATGGTTGATGGAACCAATTTGGAATCTGATGTTGAAGGTATTGATCTCAAACATTTAGGTTTATATCACTGTGCCATAAAATGATTCCTTAAGTTTAGTAAGTAGCTTTTGTCAATGGGAAAAGACTGAACTGGCTGCAATTTATCTGTTTTTTCTCTTATTTAGATATGTTATCACCTGCAATGGAAACCTCAAACATTACTCCTTCTGTATATAGTGTTCATGCATTGACATTACTCTCTGAGGTAAATAGTACTGCGTTTTCTCAGATGTACTTTCAAGTAAACATTTTCACAACTGAATATTAGCAATTATTTCTTACAGAGGAAATTGGAATTTGAAAAACTATTTGTACTTTTTAGAAATCACTGTATAAAATTAACAACATTTCAACTTTGTATTTAGATTATTTAAGTGATAACATTAGATATTACTTCCCTCAGGCACTGCTTTTTTAAAGTGTAATTTTGAAAAAAGGAAAGTACCTTTGTCTCACAGTACGGTGGGGAGGCATAGAGATAGTATAATGATGCCACTGTATTTTACAGCTTACAAAATATTTTTACTTCCATCTCTGTGCATCTTTTTGTACCGTTACATAGTATTGTAGGTCTTTTATGTTTTCCTGCAGAATTATACTCTGAAAGATTAGAACAAGACTAACAAGCCCAAATAGCTATTAACTGATAGACTTGGGACTTGAGAAGTCAATTCATGTTTCTTTTCAAGCCTCCATTTAACTGAGTCAAGGAAATACCACTAAATTTCTCATTCTCAACTCACTGCTTCCTCACTCTATCACATTAGAAGAGTCTTGGCATCTTTATCTATGCTTATATCAAAATTCACCCATAGTCATACCCTACAGTTATAATGGAGAAAAATGAAAATTTTAGCAAAAATCATTCATATAAAAATGGATAGATGTGATTCAGATTTTTCTAATTTTAAGATATTCTCAGTTTTCTTGCAGGCTGAACATTACTTCTAAATTCTGTCAATTTCAACTATTACATTATACTCCTTTTCTTTTTAGGTTTTGGCTCATCTTTTGGATATGGTTTTCTATAGTGATGAAAAGGAACGGGTTATTCCTTTACTTGTAAATATTATGCATTATGTTGTACCCTACCTCCGAAATCACAGGTACTATCATTATTTAAGTAAATTTCTTTTCTTTTTTTTTTTTTTTTTTTTTTTTTAGTAAATTTCTTAATAGCCTGTTAGAAGCAAATTGTGTTCCTTTATTGCTGTTTTAGGCATTATCATAGGATGACATTTTTACCTATGATAAAAAATAACATTATTTCCCTTATGGTTCTTTCTGCTTTCTATAATTGTTTTAGGTTAATGTGAACACTCAAGAATAACAATATGATCAGAGTTATAACGTGTAGATTAAGGTGGTTTTTCTTACTCCTAGTGCACATAATGCCCCTAGTTATCGAGCCTGTGTCCAGCTTCTTAGTAGTCTTAGTGGATATCAGTACACACGGAGAGCTTGGAAAAAAGAAGCCTTCGACCTCTTCATGGATCCCAGTTTCTTTCAGATGGATGCCTCTTGTGTTAATCAGTAAGTCATTGCCATCCTTTTCTTTTTCTTCAATGTAGTAATGCATATCACATACTCTGTTACAAAGTCTTTTTTTTTCCTCCTCACAATAACGTAGTACGATTTTAATTATATACCACAATCCTTGTCTCTTTCAGTTGGAGAGCAATTATGGACAATTTGATGACACATGATAAAACAACATTTAGAGATCTAATGAGTAAGTATTGTGGGATGACAAACTAAGCAGTTTGTCTCTTCTAAACTGATCCATTCTTACTACTTTTTCTAGGGACTACCATATTACTGTTAAATTATACTTAGAGCCCTATAAGAATAATAATGTTAAAACTTCAGAGGACACATAGTGATAAAGAATAAGTGAAAGGAGCATAGTGGTCTTTCCTTGACTCAGTTTAATGGAGGCTTGAGAAGAAACATGAATTGACTTCTCAAGTCTCAAGTCTTTCAGCTAATAGCTATTTGGGCTTGTTAGTCTTGAGTCTTGTTCTCATCTTTCTGAGTATAGTTCTGCAGGAAAACATAAAAGGGGCATTTGGGCAAATGGTGGAGAAAAGGGATTGTGTGTGTCTAGTCTTTAAATTGCTTCCCTGAACACAGCATGTAGGTGGCATGTAGCAAGCATTCAGTAAGTAGGGTAAGGCAGACAACTGAATCCAACGTTTGGAACAAGTTACTCTGGTTTTTTAATTATTAAATTATTTATATATATTTAATATCAATTGTAGTCCCCATGGAGTTCTCACCACCATTTCACCAGTGTACTGTTACCTCAGTCCCTTGTGCTCTTTATGCCCTCATCCCAATCCCTCCCCCAGTCCCCTCAAGGTGCCTTTGATTTGTTTGTCATTTTTGGAACAAGTTACTCTAAATATTAGGCTCTGGATCCTGTGAAGCAAGCAAAAGGAGAGAACATCAAAATCACTCTACACTTCCCTTCTAACCTATCTTAATTGGTTTGATATATTATAATTCCTCATAGTATTTCATCTAAAAATAAAAAGATATACTTGATGTTTTGTAAGTCTAGTCATTAAACATATGACCTTAAATAGCAGTGAAAGCAGGTTAGTCTACATGATTTTGTGTAAGTTCTTTAACTCAAGCTGCAGTTTCCTCTAATAGAAGAGGGGTAGTAGATTCTCTCATTTTCAGAGTTGTTTTAAAGTTTAGATTCATCCATTCAACAAATATTAAGAGAAAAATTGGGCCAGGTATTAATACTAACCTTAATCAAATAAGTTAGATTATCTCAGGGCATAAATAAAAAGTTGTGAAGAAAATGGGGCAGTGACACAGATTTTAAATAGTAGCTAATGAGCTCATATTTGAGGTAAAAACCAAAAAAACTGAGAAGACCTTATGGATAGATTATTCCAGGCATAGGAACAAAAATCACAAAGACTCTGTTAGTAGGGACAAGCGTGGTGAATTCAAGAAACAGCAAGCAAGACAGTGTGGCTGCACAAGACTGAGCTGGGGGTGATACAAAACAAAGAAGGAGGAAAGCTAGGTAGGTCAGGCTAGGCCAGAAATTATTACTAAAGCAATGAGGAAGAATTAGGCAAATGGCATAAAATAATGGTTTTATAAAATGGCATTATTAATGATTTTTACCTTTTGAAACTTACAGTTCTAAATGTTTCCTTCTCTTTGTCTTGATTTGTTCCCCATTTGGTCTTCTGGCTAGATCTGTTTGCTAGTCCTTCTGCCCCAGAGAGGAGCCCCAAGTCTTCTACCCTAAACTTCTCATACTCTTGGATAATGTAGTATTATCTAGCCATCTTTAAAAGCAAGCAACTGAATAATCTTTTTTCAAATGAGTGAACGACTGTATCACAACCTTTCTCACTTGCTTTTTCAGCTCGTGTAGCTGTGGCTCAAAGCAGTTCACTTAATCTTTTTGCAAACCGTGATGTGGAGTTAGAGCAGAGAGCCATGCTTCTCAAAAGATTGGCATTTGCTATTTTTAGCAGTGAAGTTGACCAATACCAGAAATATCTTCCAGATATACAAGGTAAGTAGTGAGTAACTGTTTTCTCTATCTTTAAAACTGTATTTTTTGTTCTTTAGAACATACTTCCCCTAACTTGTAAGCTGGAGTGAAATATGCAAAGTGGGAGTCAATAGAGAATGTTTTACATTTAAATTATCACCATTAAATAAAAGAAATAAACACTGAATTTGTAGGGCTTGCTAAAATATGCTCTATTATACAAATTTCTTGGGAATTTATGTTTAATGAGTTAAAAGCTGTTTTGCTACATGCAAACATTTTAGTGGTTCTTTATTGTGGATATGGAAGTTAGATACCTTTAATGAGAGGACCAAAACATTGGCAAAACCAGGAAATTTGGCTTTAGTAGCATTTGGAGGTCTACTTGGTAGCATTTGGGACCAGCATTGGGGAGTGTATCATACAGTAAATCCTCACATAACCATCATTAATAGGGTCTCAGACATTTCAAGTAAAATGACAAAACCAGTAAAATACATCAAAACCAGGTGCTCTAGTAATATAATTTCCTTCAATATGGCCTGAGTTTTTTTCTTATCAATGCTATAATAATAAAATGACACTGATATAATGAAACAATATTGAATGAAAATATGTTCTTTTGTGATTTTTTAAAAAAATTAACTAGTTCCATGTTCTCTATAATGTAGCCCATGAACCATTACTACTGTTGTCACATCCATGATAAATAAGGAAATTTAAAGAAGTTTAATCTATGGCAATTTGACAGAATATGTTGAATCTAGTAATAAAATGGCACTGGTATTATATATATATGTTTATATATATAAACTTATATATTTAACTTGATTTTTCTGATAATTCATTTTTATCCTACTTTACAAAAGTACCAATCTGCAGCAGATTGAATTTTTTTCTAAAAGTTAGTCCTTCACCACAGTTTGTGTATTACAATAAATTACATTTAAAATTCAAATTACTTCGATATTGAAAACACACCGCATTTCTTTCAGAGAGATTGGTTGAGAGTCTTCGTTTGCCCCAGGTACCAACTCTTCACTCTCAAGTGTTCCTGTTTTTCAGAGTGTTACTTTTAAGAATGTCTCCACAACATCTTACCTCGCTCTGGCCTACTATGATTACAGAACTTGTGAGTTAATTTTAATTCAATATAAATTATAAAGGTGTAACTCTAAGCCTAGTACTGACAATTTTACAACTGAGAAATAGTAAAACAAGCTAGATGTCACCTCCCTACAGTTTAAACTTACAAATATGTAAGCATTAATTCCTCATGAATCAGATCATGTAATCTGATTTAATTCAGTCTCTTCACTAAATTTTTAATTTTTCCATGACTCCCAGGCCTGGCTCCCATCTATAGCACAATCTCCTCCATCATCAGAGATGGCTTATTAGCTAGATTTAAATGACTGACATAAGTCATGAGCTCACGCTTGACATGTAGGTCTTATTCCAGTTGAGCTTGGCTCAGAGAGATGCACAAACAGGAAAACCTTCCCATGTCACATCATCCTAACCCACTTCTTTCCCCACACCATAGCCAGTCATCCTCACCTGAATGACTTGGGGATTGGGAGAATAGTCAATAAAAGAAAAGGAATCTACATCTCTGAAAACCTAGTGATTAGACAATTCCAAACAAGATATTGGCTTACTTTCCTTTTGTTAATAATGAACTTTTTTCCCCATCATAATCATTGAAGACAAAAGCATGCCTTCTCAGCTTTGCCAAATGGTTATTTAGGCTCTGTGCTAAATGCCATTTCTGTAGAAACTAGGTATAATTTAAGATTCATAAGCTGCATCCTAAAATTTTTTACAATAATGAAAATATAGCCTAAAGAGAACTTGAAAGAAAGAATACATATCCAGTTAAAATAAACATTTAACATTTATTCCATGTTCTTCAGGTACAAGTGTTTTTACTGATGGAGCAGGAACTCACTGCAGATGAAGATATTTCACGGTACTATATAATTCATTTGGTTTATTCATGTGTCTCACATCCTAAAATTATCCAGAATGTTACAACTGAGAGAATATAGATACTGTTTTATTTTAAGACTATATATGTAGTATACTGTTGTTTACTTGATCCTGTTTGGATATTATATGTTGTCACTCTTTAAGAATTTTAGACTGGCTACCAGTATTCATGGCCTTTGATCTCTAGACACTAGTTTATAGCAATTCAGTGTTTGTTACATGAGCCATGTTAGTTTTGGTAGGCCAGATTTATCCATGAAACATGCAGGAAATATTGTTATGGCAGGTAGCCTGTAACTAAGGTTTAGATCCTCTCCAGTGCTCACAATTAAAAGTACCATAATTACATTCTTTTAATGGAAACTACTTATTAATGTATAACTAAGTATATTTTTATGTAAGAAATTTTGAACAAATGAATTCATGAAGTGTGAGACATTCCTTGAAGACTGGATGGTATTAGATGTTTTATTCTTTAGTGCTACATGTATTTTTTTTTAAAGTCGTCTGTACTAATAACTGCATTTATTGTTATAGAAATCCACCCCCCCCAACCTTGTATAATAGTAGTAGGGAGAGCTTAATTTCATAGATTGTATATTTCTTGTATTTCATAACACATTCTGTACTATTTCTATTAAAATCTAAAGAATAGTGAATTTTTGATTGGAAAACGGGAAACAGTAATCTAAATATGACTTCACTTAGGAATTACTGGTCTGTTTATCAGATAATTATGAAAATGTTAGCAGCTACTTTGAGATTTTCTAGGGAATTGCCTGTTAGTAAACAGGTCCAGCTGCTCATAGCACTGTCTTCTGTTTACAGGACTTCAGGCCCCTCTGTGGCTGGTCTGGAGACAACCTACACAGGAGGTAATGGCTTTTCTACTTCATACAACAGCCAGCGATGGTTGAACCTCTATCTCTCTGCTTGCAAATTTTTGGATTTGGCTCTGGCATTGCCCTCAGAAAATCTTCCTCAATTTCAGATGTAAGTAAAGCTTACTTTTCATCAAATTTAGTAAAAACTAGAATTTTTTTATATTAATTCCAGTTCCCTCAGTTTTTATTTTCCATTTGAAAACTATATACATCCGCTCTTGATGAATTTCAGTGGTTGGGTATCTATTAAATTGATGTTACTCCTGAAATTCAGAAAAGGATTTTAAGCAAACTGGTAGGAAAGTGACCAAAATGAACTGGGATTCTCTTCTCCACAATGATATTAACTTTTTAACTTCCATGATGAAAACCAAAATGACTTACTCCTTATTACAAGTAATGAGGAGAAACGCAATATATAGTGGAAAACAGATGAAATATGCCATAACATTAACTAGTTTAAAAACAAAAAATAAAAACCTACTATTTCTTTAAGAAAAGTGTATACAGAAAATAACATGGAGAATTTAATAATTTTGAAAGTAACATTTTGAAGGCATTAATATTTTTATCAGTTCAAAGTATTTGATATTTGATAATACATGCAAATTAAGAACTATCTAAAAAATGCCATAAAATTTGAAAGGTAGCAGCGACTTGGTGAAATACACTTGCTGTGTATATGAAAAAGTATAACCCAGTAGAAAAATGCACCAATGATAGTTAATAGTTCATAGAAAAGAGGTGCATTTTAAACACGATAAGGTGATCAGCCATATTATAAGAGTAATACTAATTAAAAATTGTACGTAACCATCAGAATGGTAAAGTTCTAAAATTGTGTTTCCTTTATTCCCTATCTCTTAATCTTAAGAAGTGTATTTACCAAAGTTCAAAGTACAACTTATTTAAACCTGTAATTCTGATACATTTGAGAATTTCTCTACCCACTATACATTTAATTGTGTATAAAAATCAGTATTAAGTAACCCATGTAGTATTATTTATAATAGCAAGAAATTGTACATACCAGGTGACTGATTAAATCTGCACTTTCCACCACTCAAATACTATGTAGCTGTAAAAAAAAAAGCTGTTATTTCAAAAATTTAAAACAACAGCTGTCTTTTTTTTGTTTCAAAGAGGAAGGTGTTGGTTATGTAAGTGCTTTTTTATGTGTACACTCTGGATGAATATGCAAGAAACTGGCAACATTAGTGGATCTTACAGAGGGAGGGAAATTACCTTCCTTTGTATGTCCTTTTAGTGTTCAAATTTCTTCCATAAATTATTTTTGTCAAAAATAGAGAAATATGCAAGAATTCTTTTCTTAAATATTTTCAGTTCCTTGCCCCCTTACTGTTAGGAAACATTTTGCTAAGTATGTTTTGGAAATTTTGCCTATTAAAGAATGAAGACGAAAACATTTTATTGGGTACTTGCTTTGTGCTCATGAGGAATATGTGCAAGTTGAAAATTTTCATATTCATTTACTCATAGTGCCATAAGGTAGGTAATATTATCTTTATATACTAATGAAGAATGTACTCATGTTTATAAATATGTCCAAGATGACAGGGCTACAAGGAGCACAACTGACCTTTAAGTGTAGGAGTTTGCATGATCTATTATGTGACCTTGCCTTAGTTTATCTTACTGACATTGATTTCATTTTTCTATACATAGGTACCGATGGGCATTCATTCCAGAAGCCTCAGATGATTCTGGGTTGGAAGTCAGGCGGCAGGGCATACATCAACGAGAATTTAAACCTTACGTAGTAAGACTAGCAAAACTTCTTCGGAAAAGGGCAAAGGTAATGCATTTTTTTTTTTTAAACAATGTGATCTTAATAAGTTTGTTGATAAAAATACATTTCATCACGTTTTTCATACTTTATAGCTTTCAGTATTCATCAGGCTCTAATTAACTACATATATTTACCTAACAAAATAACAGATTTGCCATGCTCTGCCAGCTTTGTTAGAAATCTTTTTTTTCTGCATTCAAAAAATTTTGTTCCAGGGACAGTGGGTGGTTTTGTGAGTCCTAGTTGCAATATGTGCTTTGAGTGCTCAGAAATTTTCCAGTCTTCTGGGGTTCCCTGTTCAGGTAACAGCTCCTAAACCACATTCCACAAACTACAGAAATGGAATGAAGTAATTGAAGGGTATGCTGAACTTGAGTGTAAAACCAAGTTATTTCTTTAGGCAATATTTAAAGGGACAGAGGTGACCATAAAAGTTGGGTCCAGAGTTTAGACTAGGCCTGGGGTATTTTCATTTGGTTTAAGTTTGAAAAAATAATATTCAGAAACAATACAATTGTATATGACCCCGGAAACACATACTTTCTCTCATCCCTACATCTCACTAGAAATGAGTTTTTCTAAGACCCTTCTATTACCCCACAGAATAAGGAAATTGTTTTGATTGGAAAACATTTTCCCATGCAAAACACTTTATACAAGGTCTTCATGACCAAGCATACTTTTCACTGGAACAAAGGCTATGAGTTCTCCTCTTTCCTTCCACAGGACAAGGAGGAGGACTTTAAGACAGTGATTTTGGAGGGATTGGAGTTGGCCAAGCATCAGGTGAGGGTGGTTTTTTGATGCTTGTGATATGGCAACAAAAGTTGCCACATCTGGACCTAATATTGAGACTAGGTCTGAATTTCAAGAAGTATAAGAGAGGTAAACAGGAAGGGAGGCTTTTCAAGTGTAGACTGGTGAAATGAAAGGGGAAATCATTTTAATAGAAACATGATGTGGTATAGTTCTGATTAAAAGAGCAGAAACACCAAAACAAGAGACTCCTTTTGGTCAAGAGCTTAGTAAGAGTCCTCAAAGGTAAAGGTCCTCAAAGTCTTAAGAGGAATATAGAAAGAGTATGCCTTAGCTTTCGTACATCAAGAAACTGGCTATGTTAGGAGTTGAAGGAATCATTTTCCTTCAGAATAAACTTACACTGTATGCTTTATTAGGTGGCATACTCAACCAGTTCCAGTGATGTGAAAGCTGATCCCAAAACTGTCAATAAGGATGGCTTAGTATATCTAGTAATTCAGATTAGCAATTAAACAATTGCTAAGAAATGATCACAATTGTTTTCACCTTTTTGGGGTCAAAAAAGAATTATTCTTTCAACTGTTTTCCTTTCTGAGGATTTTAAAATAAGCAAACCTTGTAAATATATAGCAAGAAAAAAAAGTGGACTAAAATATTTGGTAAACAACACAACCTTCTGACAACGTCTGACCTTAGAAGGCAGTGTCCATTTGTAAATGAATGTGACACATAGTGAATGACTTTTCCCCCCAATTTTCTACCTAGTTCATTGTTTTCATAACTTTCCCTAGAGAAGACCAATAACTGTATTTGTAATGCATGTGTTGTGTGTTTCTATTTAATGTACAACTTTTAAATACATTGTCATCTGACTTTTTCTATGACAAGGTAGACTATTTCTGTAGGTGAAGAACCTTCCTGTATCTTGCCCAAGGAAACCACATAGTAGGTTAATGGAAGAGCCATTTGACTCTAAGTCCAGCTTTTCTCCCTGTGTTGTTTAGCAGAGCATCAAAGCAAACAGCAGTGTTTCTCCTGAGGGATCATTTTCCTTTCTCAGTTTGGACCTTGCTTACCATCTTGTGGCAAGTTTAAGCCTAAAGTTTAACATTAAAAGGGAACTGTAATTGACTTACTAATGGTAAAATATGTTAAGACCCATTGTCTCTTCCCTAGTTATTTTGTGCTCTATTCTTGCTTATATGAGTGGGAGTCCAGAAATCTGGGAGCTTTTTGAGTATATGCAAAGCACAACATAAACTTTTATATTTGACTATCCTTATTCAAAACCAGTTTTGCTAAGTTTACTTGTGCATTCTAGTTGGAATCTATAACTTTAGTGTTAGACCCTATCTATATACAGTTACTAACTGGCACTAAAATGCCTCAGAAACGAGAGTTTTAATCAAGTCTGGAATAAAGACAATAAATAAAGATCATTTATATTCATTTCCTACCTCTGCTGATGTTGATCTTTTCAAGTTTTCTCATGTACTACACCATCTATTAATCACAATTCCCTTTTTGTTCTCTGCAGAAAAACCCAGAGGAAGACAACTCAGGGAGAACATTGGGTTGGGAGCCGGGGCACTTGCTGCTTACCATCTGCACCGTACGCAGTATCGAGCAGCTCCTGCCATTCTTCAATGTGCTCAGCCAAGTCTTCAACAGCAAAGTCACCAGCCGATGTGCAGGACACTCAGGGAGCCCCGTCCTCTACTCAAACACCTTCCCTAATAAGGACATGAAACTGGAAAACCAAAAGGCATTTTCCAGCAAAGCCAGGCAAAAAATAGAAGAGATGGTAGAAAAAGATTTTCTGGAAGGGGTGATAAAAACTTGAGCACCACAAGTGGTATCCATTTAGCTTAAATGTATATGTAATAATTTAAAACAAACATTGCTCTGAGTATAGTTTTTCCTTTTTTGTATGTAACAAAATGTTTCAGGTTGTACTTAATTTAAATATTTGTATATAAGAACAAATGTCTGAATGTGGCCTGAATCAAGTTTAAATATTGTTGGCTCTCATTGATTATGGTGCCTAAGAAAGATCTATATATACATATATATAGTCCATTGTTTCATTGTCCTGAGTTGTCTTAAACTTGCTAAATACACACTGCACTTTTTTTCTAATGGTTTCAGGCTTTAATTTAGATATGGGATTTTTTTTTTCTGTTACTGATTCTAACTTCAAAATGGCATCACTTCTGTCAGAGGCTTGGTAAGCTATTACAGGTAGTTTCTTCCTTTTACCTTCACTAAGGAGTATAGAATTGAAACTTGGGCATCTCAACACAGCCTCAGCATTCACACTTCTGAATTCCTAATGTTCATTTTAGAGGTAAGTTACTCAAATGTTGAAGTTTCTGCTATGGAAAAAAAACTGATTATGTTAAGTCTTTTCTACCTCTTTGCAGCAGTGGTGAGGGAACACAGCAAAACAAAATCTCACTTAGGTAATGGCAATGGAATAGACAGAGGGAATTGGTAATAAGATTTAATTTTTCAGCAACCTTATGTATTTACCCCCCTGGATACAAAATCAATGACTGAATCATATACTTAAGCCCCAATATTTTACATTAGTAAGACTAGTGAGGTAAGTTTTGCGTTTTAAAAATTGACTTTAACAAATGTAAGACGTACCTATTTCTCAAGAATTACTCTGGTGGTGTTTGTGAAAAACAATCAGAACAAGCCAGTAAAGTTATTGACTGTGTAAACATGATTATAAATGTGTTTGAACCAGTCATAACAATGGCAGTACTGTTACTCTAAAATCTTCTTTAAAATTCACTTGTCTTCAGAAACCTTGTGAGGTCTTTCTCCAGTTCCTCCAGCCATCTGAAATACTGCCAAGCTCACTTCGTGTGCAAGGCTATCCGCACTTTCCTGCAAAGTAGTTAAAAGACTGAGATGAGAAAGACACAGCATCTACCATGTGAACTGCAAGTCTGTGGAGAGGGAAGGGAGCCTCATGGTTTTGTTTCTTCTGTTTATCTTTTAGTAACATTCCAAGACAAACAAGTGGAAAACAAGTCTAACTCAGGTAAGTCCTTAGTTAATTAAATCAGATGATAAAATTATTCTAGAAGTCTTCAAGGAAGCTACAGGGGCTTTAATAAGTAACTTCTGAAGTCTCAGTTGTCTTATGCATCAGAGTATTTATTCTGGGATGGCTTAAACTTCTGCAAGAAATAGTTCCTTCTGATTCCCTACCTATTTAAACTACCAAACAGCTCAATTCTGCTTGTGCAAACACTTTTGTCAAGAGTTTAAGATAAGAGTGTGTACTGAGGGCACAAATAATAAAAATCCAGACCACATATATACACAGTGGAATACTATTCCCATTAAAAAAAAATAAACTCGTAACTTTTGTAGCAACACGGATGGGGCTGGAAAGGATTATGTTAAGCAAAATAAGTCAGAATTAAAGAAAAATATCCAGAGAAACTTTGAAAGCTGACCACAGATATGAGAGAAGGGAGTTTTATATGTACAACAGAAATAAACCATTCAAAATGTTAAAAAAAAAAAAATTTAGACCACAGTCTTGACCCTTTCTGGAAAATAGCCTGACTTTGTGCCTACGCTATCAAAGATATTTTTAAAACATCTTGTTTAAAGACAAAATTTAAGCACCATGAATGATGGTACCAACTAATTTCAAAATGGACCTCAAAACTCTTCACAAAGATTATTTTTTTAGAAAGGATAGTCCACTTCCACTACATCAACAGGGCACTTTCAGGTAAAGACATTAAAACAATTTTCTCTCTTCCACCACCCATTAACCAGGTTCTAAGACTCTCACTGCACATTTTTTAAAATAGAATTATCTCAGCTTACTTGGGAGTCTGCTTCTGCATATACTCGGACTATATCTTCTGTGCCAGATGGTCGAACAAAAGCTCGAGAAAGCCTGTACTTCTTCACCAGATCATTTATTGCCTCCTGTAGTCCTGGGGGTGTAACTGCTCGTCTCTCAGCATCAGTGGTGCTAATAACTTGCCTGTCTGCAACCTGCACACAAGCATTTCAGTTATTACTGCACTCCTTTAGACCTTAGCTTATTCAACATGAAAAGATGATTACTGCAATTTAACAGACTTACAGTGCAGCTTATTTGTACCATAAAGTATGGTACCGGAATACTAAAATACAGCTTAAGTACAGACTACAACATTTGTCTGCCAAAATTAGAGCTATTAATTTTAATATCTGTAAGGCTTCTCATTTTTTCAACCTATAAAGAATTACCTTTTGGGCCTCCCTGGTGGCGCAGTGGGTTAAGCAATGCACTATGAAGCAAACCGCAGCCACTTCAGCACGAGTTCGATCCCTGCTGCTGGCCAGGGAGAGGACCCACATGGCGCGGCAGACCTCTCCTGCTGTGCCTACTGCTCCCCTCAGCAGTGTACTTCAGTTGATCTTCCTGTTCTGCTCCCTGCTATCTGTAGTGAATCCTCTCACCCCCCGCCCCCCACACACACCTCTGGCCTGTACCCCAGTGCTTGTACGCATAAATAAATAAATCTTAAAAAAAAAATTACCTTTTGCTAACATTATCATACTTTAAAATTACCATTAAAATGTACAAAGCAGATAAGTTAAGGTGGTCATGCTCAAAATGTCCTAATTTAATAATCAGCATTTCTGTGAATGCCCTATTCCTATCTTCCACAAATTCTGTTGGCAAATATAAACTAGTGTAAATCTGTATTGAAATCAATTAGCAATTTATTTAAAATTACTTAAAAATGCTTTTCCCTTTCAGGCCACAAATTCTAGCCTAAGGCAGTACTTTATGAACCAAGAATAATGGAAATATTTTCAGTAGAAATCATCAGCTATCAGGGATCTACTTCAAAATAATTTGGGACTATTATGTTTGTGTCTCCAACAACAGAATGGTTAAGAACTACCCTGTAAAGATGTGAGAAAATGAAATGAAGTATGACACATTTGGGTTTTAGTTAATTTTCTGAAAAGAATTTTAAAATCCCGCTCACACCTTAACTTTGAGCTGTCTGTTTGGAAGATCCATGTAGAGTGCATCCCACTGTTGTACAGTCAATCCCTTTAGAGCCAGGATTGCCTCAATCACCAGCATATCAGAAATAGCATCCCCAGTTGCCTACAAAAGGGGGAAACACATGGAAGAACTTTAATACAAGCAACTTGGATAGGAATGCTGTCTGCTCTAAGAAAGCAATTATCCTGTGCTTTTCCCTCCTCATGCAGCACTTGGCTGTGGATAAATATCTATGGAAGACAAACTAGCTCTGTGGACACTTCCCTTCTTCATCTATAAATGAGATTAGATAACTCTTAAGGTCAACCACCTAACGTTCTATTAATTCAAATTTTTCATTATAATTAGATCCCCCTTTGAAATATGCCAAAAAGGCATCATTCATTGAAAAGTGGAGAAATTATGACTTTTGGTGTTACTACAAAGATTATAGTGAGTTATGTAACATACCTACTTTGTACAAGTTCAGTCCTATCACTACCATCCATACTCTACCTTCCAACAATCTGAGCTACAGACAACAATTACTTTTCTTGAATTTCCTCAGAAAGGCTGATTTAAAAAAAATTTAGATATATACATTCACAAACACCCTAGTAGTTAAATTTGTTGACTCTAAGTAAAACCTACCCATTATTGTTCTCATCACAAAATGTATGGAGAGAGAAGCACACCATTGCATTTTGGGTAAATCCCAACTGTATGTACAACTGCTACAAGGCATCCACCAGGCCTTCCCACTTTAACTTAGGATACAGCACGCTATTCTGCCTACATTCTGAATAATGTAGGAATAACCAGGGACTTGCCTCTGACCTGGTTAAACAAGTCAATAATGTTTTCAAGCATCTTAGCAGCTTTTTTTCTTTTATTATCTTCTAGGTCTTTTGCTAGTTGTCTTATCTTTGTTTCAGCAGCTTTACTAAATAGTACCTGCAATGAAAGCATATAAAATGACCAAACACAATCCAATAAGCCTAGTACTATCATCATAGCTATACTACTTTTGGAAATCACAATCAATCTGAAGAAACGGAGGAGGAAAACAGGTGTCTCAGAATACTATTGGGAAAGGGGAAGGGAAGTAGGAAGAAGTTAGTTTATGGATTATAAAACTGGTTACAAGATACCACCTTAGCAGAAGTGAACGCACAGGAGGAGTTTGTTATGTTTGCCTCTCAGCCAGCTCCATCACTTCTGTGCAACTAGGCTTCTTCAGCCTATCTGTATCCATTTTGTTTTAAAGAATGTAACTCACTGCAATTAGTTTACCTTTTTAAGAACACAAGCAAGGTTAAAAGTAGAAAGAAGGTTCATTGTATTTTCACACTATGACAAATATGGCAAAGGTATATATCACTTAAGATTCCTGTCATTTTTGAAATGTGTAACCCATGATTTTGAGGCCCAATAATGAGAAGGAGCAGCACCATTACACACAATCACTTGTTGGAATATTTACTTGTTGATAAACCTTTAAGACCAGTCATGTGTTGTATCACAACACAGTCACACCCATTTATTCACCCTCCAAACCAGCAGAGTTGAGAAGTTGCAAGAGACCTTATGCTCCATGATGTCTAGAATACTTATTATTGGAGCTCTTATAAAATCTTTACCAAACCCTGCACGAGGTCACTGGTTATATTTTAATTGCACTTATTTTTTTATATTCCTGGTCTCTAGAACTCAATTCTGAGTTAAGAAGAAATGATTTGACTAGGTAACATTTCTGTTGGTCAACTCCAGTCCATTTATGAAATGTGGTAAAGTAGAAAAGCCTTTTAAAAAGAAAAATTCTAAACCTATGTAAATACATAAAACCACTTAAATATTAAATAAATTTAAGTAGTATATTTTATGGTATGTGAATTACATCTCAATAAAAAAACCTTTAAAACATTTTGTCTGGGGCCTCCCTGGTGGTGCAGTGGGTTAAGCAATGCACTATGAAGCAAACCACAGCCACTGCAGCACGAGTTCGATCCCTGCTGCCAGCCATGGAGGGGACCCACATGGCGTAGCAGACCTGGTGGTGCAGTGGGTTAAGCAACGCACTATGAAGCAAACAGCAGCCACTACAGCACGAGTTAGATCCCTGCTGCCAGCCAGGGAGGGGACCCACATGGCGTAGCAGACCTCTCCTGCCTCACCCGCTACTGCCCTCGGCAGTATGTTTTGGTCAGTCTGCCTGTCTGGTGAATCCTCTCACCTCCCCTGACTCTGGCCTGTACCCCAGCTCTTGTATGCATAAATAAATAAATCTTTAAAAAAAAATTCTATCTGCTAGGAGACCATAAAATTTTATATGCTTATGGCTAATTATTTCAAACTCATTTCAAGATGTTTTATAACCTAATTCTCAAACTTTCCAATTCACCAGTTACTAACCTTTCCTTTTACCACCTATAGCCAGTTTAAGGGAGATAATGTTGACATAATCTGTATTAAGAAAATTAAGAACTACCTGCTTGTTTTTTAAAGAAACTATTAGAACAAATTAGTGCATCTCTTCACACTCTAAGAACCAGTTTCACAACACATAAGAGAATATTAACTTAGCCAAGCATTCCACCATCATGCCCATCATTTCAACAAAATGTAACATTATATGTTACTACCCAGATATAGAATTTCCATTATAAAAAAAGTGCAAGCTGCAGTCAGTTGTAAATGTTTTAAGTACTTACAGTGCCATGCCCATTTGCTTCAAAATAAACCCCAATGTCAAACTCTTGAGCCTTGTGGTGTAAATGCTTTACACCAGTTTTAGTACAATAGACAGGTACCTATAACACAAACACAGTATTATTCAACTGCAAGTATGTACTCCGTACTTACTATCCCAGTGATAAGCAGATAAAACTTGAGTTTAGGGAGGAAGACAATTAAGCAATTAAGAATTAAGTTTTTGTTACTTCGGAGAGGGCACACATTGTAGAAGTGCACAGGCACGTGACAAGCAGGCAGATAAGGGTCCCTTTTGAGAAATGAAAGATGACAGTTTGGGAAGTGACATGACTGAATTGTTTTAGAAAATCAAGTTAGCTAGAGTGGAGAATGGCTCACTTGCTCAATTCTGCCAATATGGTCTGAAAGCAATCAGGAAAATACACAAGTGAGCATGGCTGTACCCAATAAAACCTGTTATAAAATGACAGACTAGATTTGGCTCACTGGCACTATATAACACTCTTGGCTTAGAAGGGTAAAAGGAACTGACTGGACCCCTTTCTTGCACTGTACAATGTATTAAAGACTTGAAATATAAAACTTGAAACCGTAAAATTTCTAGAAGAAAACAGGCAGTAATAAGTTCCTTGGAGCAAGTCTTGGTAATGATTTTCTGAATGTGACATAGAAAGCAAAAATGAGTGGGACTACATCAAACCAGAAAGCTGCTGCACAACAGAAGAAAATTAAAAGACAACCTCTTAAGTGGGAGAAAGTATTTGCAAATTATCTGACAAAGGTTTAATATCCAAATATATAACTCATCTGACTCAACAGCAAAAGCAATAATTCAATTAAAAATGAACAGAAGACCTGAGCTGGTATTTTCCAGCTAACCAAAAGATGTAAGAAAAGATGTTCAACATCATTCCCAGTAATGACAATCAAAACCACAATGAGGTACACCCCCACACCTATTGGAAAGGCTATCATCAAACAAAAGAACGCAAATCAAAACAAGTGCTCTCTAAGATGTGGAAGAGGAAAGCCCTCCTACAGTGTTGGTGGGAATGTCAAATGGTGCAGCCACTGTGGAAAGCAGTAGGTGAGTTTTAGTAGTATGGGTGTAGTTTCCTGGAAACCCTAATTCTTTTGTACTGCAAGTGACTAATTGATTGCCTAGGCATCCAATTCAGAGGACTAGCTCCAGTAAACACACCACCAATCAAAGAACTAGATGATGAGCCAAGGTACCTATCATCCCTCCACCTCCCCCAAAGTCCTTTGTTTTAGTTTTTTTTTTTTCTTCTTTTCTGTGCTTTAAACTCACCACTATTACATTTTAGTTCACCAATAAAAAGCCCACCTAACCCTAGAGGTCCCCACCTTTAATCCCAATGAAAGCAGAATACTAGGACTGTACAAGGTCTCTCTGGAACAAGATATGGAACCTAAATGTTCATGAATCGGTGGCTGGATGAAGAAATTGTGGTTGTTTACCACTTTAGTCAACAGCAGACTATCTATAACCATTAGGTTATACTCTATAGCCTGGGTGTATAGTAAGCTGTCCAAACAAATAGGCTGTGAAATGACAATATTCACACAATGAGGAAATCATCTAGTGATGACATTTCAGAATGTATGCCCAAGTTAAGTGATACGTGACTATATATTATGGAATATTACTCAGCTACTAAAAAAAATATTTCTGTATGCATGAATGGACTTTGAGGGTAACATGAATGGACTTTGAGGGTACTATAGTGTGAAATAAAATTGAGAAAAACATTGCATGATCCTCTGAAATGTGGAATCTAAAATAAAAAAAAATAACTCATGGATGCAGAGAACCTATTGGCCAGTGGGTAAGAAAAATGGGTGAAGGGGATCAAATGTTTCTAAGAAAAACAGTTACTAGGTTTGTAGGATAAATTCTAGGAAATTATGAGCGTTGACTAGAACAGTGGGTCTCAAAAGTCGTGGATAGGTCTGAGAAAGATTTTAGAATGATTAAGGGAAGACCAAGCAAAACTGCAAAAGGAATCAAATAAGATCAGCATTTGATTGGATTTAGAAGACCTAGGAATGACTAAGGCTAAAAATATAAGAGAATAAGATAAGAAATTAACAATTTCTGATGTATTCAGTTTCTTAAGAGTATAGTTTGCCTATAGAAAATTTCAAGACAGAAAATAAGAACTAAAATATTAAAACAACCCAAGTACTGAGAATTCATGTGAAAAGTAGGCAGCTGAACCCAAATGGAGTTAACTTCAGTTTCTTGGCACCATACAATTAAATCAGGTCATAAACCAGCAGTCACCAGACATTTTTCGTTTACCCATAATTTCTTTTAGATTTTTAATCAGTTGCCAAGACTTAAAAAGTAGAAAATTCACGTCAAGATTCAGCTCTTTTAACTTCTTTTAGAGACTCTGAATAAAGACGACTCTGTCCTTACCTATCCAGCCCACTCTACTCATCATTCACTTCACCTCTCCAGATCCTGCAGGAATCCAACTCTGCAATTCCTCCCCTGTGGCACAGGGTATAAGGCACAGCAGTATGACACTATCCACAGCCACTGCAGCATGAGTTCGATCCCTGGCCCAAGAGGTGAACCACATGGTGAGGCAGACCTCTCCTGTCTTTGCCCACTATTCCCCTCAGCAGTGTATTTCAGTAGCTCTGCCTGTTCTGCTCCCCACTCTCTCTGGTGATTCTTCTCACCCCCAGCACCTCTGGCCTGTATCCTTGTTCTTCTATGCATAAATAAATCTTTTTTTAAAAAAAAGAATTGAAAGGTAATAAAAACTAGTGAAATGCAGGAATCTGAAAATGAATACACAAATGCTGGCAAACAGATCACTAGCTGGTGAAAAAAAAAAGTGAAGGGAAACATTCAATTTTAGCCACAAACCCTCTAATTCTCAGAGCAGGCAGTGTGGTTCAGAGGACGGGGAAATAATTAGAAACAAAATCTGCCACCCAGAAAACTCCAGAGCAAAGATAATAGTTTCATTACTGAATACACAGTAAGCCAGAGTTTGTTGCACATCACAGGCAATCTTCCAAGAGACTGCAAGGCCAGGAAGAAATCTCACCCAATTATACAGCTGAAGATTCTCTCCTCCACAGAACTTTACTAAGGTTCCTTTCAGCCTCAATAGGCCCTGTTCTTAGGCATGTTGCAGGAATCCAACTCTGCAGACTCCCCCCTGGCCTCAACAGCTGATCAGAGTCCTCATTCTCCCACCATCCCCCAAGTAATACTGAACACCTGGCCTGCCCTTAGCAAAAATACTAGCAGAATCCTCCCTGAGCTCTGAAAATTCCACTGAGTAATTTTTCATCCACTAACCCTCTTCCCCAGCACCTTGGTTCCTTGGCTGTAAGATCCCCTTCTATGAGCTGAACCCATTCTCCCCCTACTGCAAAACCCTATGGGAGCAAAGCTACTGCATCATCCTAGTCTTTAAGGTACTTTGTCATAAATACCTTGTCCTACAGTTGCTTGATATTTAGGTGGCCACTGGTGTTGTCTTCACCCAAAGGAATAATTAAAATTCTCAAATTTCTACAACTAGCACATAGTTACAATTTGGAGCCAGACATCAACTTTAAACTCTCAGAATACTGGGAGATAAGGGCACTATATTCCTTGATGTTTACAATTCAGAGAGATGCTCTGGTATGTTTATAAAAAACATGCCTGAGCTTTAAGTTGGCTAATTTGATTTAGCCCTAGGAAAGATTGACATTCATTATAAAGCGGAAGAGAAAGAATTTACAAGTTTTCTAAAGTAAACGCTTAAAAAGGGAGGGAGAATTCTCTCCCTTACTGCATTTTGCAACAATTTTTTACTGTTTATTTCTGTTAACCTTTATATGGACAAAAGTTCAACTTCATGCACAATCTATTTCAAGGATACTATTTTCCACACCAAGGTAACTTAGAATATAATTAAGAAACTATCAAAAAAAAAAAAAACCCCAGAAGTGGTTCAGTACCTTCATAACTTCTTCAAGATACCTTGTTGAACTTCCATTTGCATATGCAGTTTGTATAACACCAATATTCAAATTTTCTCCAATCTAGACAAAAACCATGATAATTACCTAGCAATCAAAAGTAAAGATACTACAAAAGCAAACAAGAGTTTCAAAGGATGATAAAATTATCAGTCAGTTCAGCTGTGCCTTAGTTTATACAATAATTCACTGAAAATTTACATCTATACCAGGAAAAAAGGTTACTTTTGAGCATTACTTAAAATAATTCTACAAGGAATCCTTTTTAAAGACATCTATAGCTCTCTGATCCTTAATTCCTTCAGTTTAAAATTATGTTACTATCTAAAGAACTTTTCCAGATAACCCAAGCTTTCCAAAAGAGCAAAACACAATACACCTCTCACATAACTAATTTCATCATAATCATAGTAAATAAATCTCTCCAATAATTAGATTTTTCTATTTAGGCTTTGGAGAATGACGGTAAACTTTCATCAGTGTCAGTTAAGAAACCAAAACTTCGTAAAACTTCAAATCATAAAACTTAAGGTAAATAAGAGACACTTTAACTTCCAAAACTGGGGTTCCGATGCTGAAATGATTGGAATTACCACTTTTTGTATCTTTAGCAACAAATGTAATGAATTTCCCATAAAATATGCCTTTGAAACACTCCAATGACTGACATAGAATCACTTACACCAGTAGCTCTTACTTTTAACTACTCAATCACCCACTCAACCCCTTACCTCCAAGAGGAGCTCTTTAAGAAAACTGCTAATTAGTGTTGCTATCTTATCTCCATCTATGAGATGAAAATGACCATCAGCATCATGGTAGTAATAGACAATTCTGTCAGCATCTCCATCAAAAGAACAACATCTCTCATTGCGCTTCATTTCCATTCCTAGCAGAGAATAATTTGATACTCATTTCAGTCTAAGAAAAAGGAAAAAACCCAATACAAGAAATTTTAAGGTTTTCTCTTACACTAGGTACAAGGGGAAAATTTTTCATTAAAACCTATCATAACTGGCCTTCTGTGTTAAGTGTAAACATGTCCACTCACTTTAAGAGGTATTTAAAATGATTCTTCCGAATAAACAATGTTAACTTAAACTTCAAATAATTTATTAGTTTGTACAGTGTAAATGTTTCACAGCTAACTGAAAAAAGCACTTAAGATCTGTTTATGTTGAAACCTGCTATATTAATAAAATAAAATTCCTTTTAACAAGCCAATGGTTTGGGAAACAGGTTCTTGTATAATTTTCGAAGTTACAGGTATTTCTGAATGCTACTTACAAAATAATGTTCTTGACATAAAAAACAGTCAACAGATGATCTCTATCCTATACAAATCTTACTAGAGACATACAGAATAGAACCTAAGGAGTACTCAGGAACTGCATTATCAAGTCCCTCATGACCGCCCCTATGATCTGACCCATGCTGTAGTTTGAGAACCATTGCCCTACAATACCATTTTCAGATTTTGTTTTCCCACTAAATTTTCTGCACATGGTGAGGAGTAGATCATGTTTTGAATGGCACTAACAAGTGGGAAGATGCTCACATGTCTAAAAGGAGCAGAGCCTGAACCGGCTGCATGATTAGAATTCAGTTGGTCACCTCTGTAAATGAAACTGGTTTGAAATAGCTCTGAAAACAAACCGTTCACATACCCTGTGGAGGTTTCTGATGACTTTTCACAAAGTCAGCCCCACATAGAAGATTGAGTTTCCCTTTGGTTCCATCATTAAAAAGTTGCACTGACAGCCCCTGGGAGAAGTAGTGTTCCATTTCCCTTAACTTTAGGGCCCCTATGCCATTGGCACAGTCAACCTGGAGAGATCTACGTTCATCTCCACTACAGGAAGCCTTAAAAGGGAAAAGAAATGAAGGGGAAAATTCAAATTATAAAAGAGTGCAACATAAAGCATAAATACATTTAAGCAAATTTCCATTATTTCCATTAAGTCATCTATTTTAACTCAAGAAACAAAAGGGTATACACAATCAGATGTACTCTTACATGAGGAATAATATGTCCTCTTCATAGCATGTACCACCACAGGGTTTTTTTCCCTAATTATACTGTCCTCACCTACCCATCTTCACCCCAGAATTTAAGCTCTATGAGAATATGGGCTTCATTTTGGTTAATTGTGTCTGACAATAACGTAACATTCGGTATCTGCTGGTCAAAAAGGAATTATACTCCTCAAATCTCACCCAGATTTAATAAACGAATACATCTAAGAAGAAAATCTTTCTTAACAATAGATGACTCAGTACATCACCACAGCCATAAAGACCAGAGTCATCCAGAAGAGTACATTCACAGCCGCAAGCAAGGACACCAACTTTTTGCCCCAATGATGTCAGAATGTACGACTGCCAAGTAGATAGTACCCAATAAATGCCACCACCCAGCTGTAGATACTAGGGCCAGCCCCTAGAGGAGTCCCTAGAAGAAAAGGAAATGCACAGCTCTGTTAAGTAAAAAGAGTAGTGACAAACTAAGAGAAACTGTTCAACTGATGGTGTTCTTTCATTCATTTGCTTAAACTCCAACCATGTGTACGAGATTTTACCTGTTTGGTAAGTTCCATAAAGGCCTGAGAGAGCTTCTGGTAGTAGCCTTCTATGGTTGCCTTTCCATATTGGCCATTGGTGTTTTGACAGCACACCATGTAGTGCAGCTGGGGTGTTGTTAACAAGCCATAATCTGTCACACAGATACAAAAAGCAGTTTATCACATGTCTTAACAAACAAAAAAGTGGAATACAGTGGGAATTTCAGGATGACAAATCATCTTTAAAAATCTAGGAAACAAAATAACACTAACTTTCAAATTGCCCAGATACACAAGTATCCATTACAATCATCACAACTGCATATGACACACAGTGATAATATGATTTATAAGGAGAAATATGTATTTAGTCCTTAAAAAAAAAATCACTCAAATTTTTCTAAACTAAAACATTTGAAAAGTATTAACTTCAAAGACAGAACAAGAATGCTGAATTAGAATACCACTCTGGGATGGTAAAAAGAATAGGACAGGGACCCTGGAGATGGGACAGGCCATCTAAGTGAAGACAGTACTCAGTCCAGTGCTTTACAAATTGCAGGCCCTCGCCTGCCAGTGGTCAACATATTAGTATTCACGACAACTAGCATTTCTCCATATTTTAATGAAATAGGCGAATACACAATATGTAGTATGGGAATCATTCATCAAAATTTCAGTTTCAGTTATATCACAAATAGCCATGTCACCAAACATCTTTTAATAGGAGTTGTGATACACAGTGAAATGGGTGGCTGGAGAGCTAAACATAGCAGGTTATCAAAAATGATGAATAACCGAATAAAGAATATATGTCACGAGAGCTCTAGCAGTAAAAATGATCGGTCATAAATCATGGACAATGAGAGACCCATATTGGGAAAGATGGAAGAGATACCCGCAGAGAAAACTAATAAGAACTAGTAGCCAAGGGAGAAGCTTAAAGAATGGGAGGTTACATCAAGAAAGTTACCAAAATATCAAGTGAAATAAAAGCTTTAAAGGATAGTTTCTCTAAGTAACATACCTCTGAGTATCTAACTAAAGCTATCCTCTCTCTGAAAGCTTGTGTGGCTGTATGAATTATAAGAGCAAACAAGGGGTAAGCTTTAGAAGCGACCAGGTTAACTATGAGGGACAAGAACACTTGAGAAGGAGGTTAAAAAGGTCGAGAGGATTTTTTTTAATGAGGAAGAAAAGACACTAGGAAAATATTCACCTCCAAGCACAGTGAAAGTCATTGCCTTCACAATGAGCACAATTGACTTAAGAGGATTCTAGCCTCCCTTTTGTATTTAATTCTTCACTTGATTAAACATGAAAAACTACCTATCAGCACTTAAAAATCATGACTGCACATAGGCCTAGAGCATTTCCCATCACCAGCAGACCGGTAATAACTGATTCCACCTATCAGTGGCCTTAGGGAATACCTGGGATTGACAAAGGGCTCCCAGAATGAACATTATCAAGTAACTTTAAGGGCTTGTGTATCAGGAAGTTAAGCTCAGACTTTCTTACACATAATCTATAGGTGAAATAAATGCATGTCCAGAAAAAAATTAATTAAAAAATTTAGTAATATTTTTTATTCAACTCATGTTTTAAAAATTGTCTCTATGTATGTTCAAGCTTTCTACACCTACTACTTCTGTTATCTTTTGAAGATTTAAAAAAATGACTTCATTTTAAAGTCAGGGTAACAGCATACCATGGAATTGACCTCCAAGAGCAGTCACGCCGTCTATTACACACTGGGAAAATTTCTCACTGCTGGGCCTACCAAGGAAAAGAAAGAAAATAATGCGTCCCATCCTGAAACCAACAGTCACAAAACCTGAAAGCAGGAAATCATGTGCTACAAATTTCAGAATAATGGTTAAATGTATTTGAACTAAATCCTGTCAACTTTGAAAACTATCTAAAAATAAAGCAGATCATTATGCAACTGCCTTGTAGAAAAGATGTTAAGTATCATTTAAACTAGTTAACAGGTAAGAAACAAGTAACACCTGGGATAGCTTTATTGCAGGTTAATAATTTGCTCAAGAGTATAAGTCACCTGTCTGTTCCCTATAACTCCAATCAGTGGTGCCTGAAGTGCCTATAGAAACATACTAAAGCTAAAACAGCAGTCCAAGTCATTAGGAGACTGCAGAAATTGCCTTTAAAAAAAACTTTGGAAAACACAGATTGAAATAGAAACTTTCTCTCGCGTACAAAGTACAGGTTCGAGCTCACATTTTACAAGTTTGTTTTTTTTTTGCATAAAGAATTGGGGTGTAGACCAGAGGTGGGTGAGGACTCACCAGAGACAGAGCGGGAAGCAGAACAGGCAGATTTACTGAAATACACTGCTGAAGGGAGCAGTGGGAGAGGCAGGAGAGGTCTGCCTCGCCATGTGGGTCTCCTCCCTGGCTGGCAGCAGGGATCAAACTCGTGCTGTAGTGGCTACAGTTTGCTTCATGGTGTGTTGCTTAACCCACTGCGCCACCAGGGAGGCCCTGTTTGGGTTTTTTGTTTTTTGTGAAAGAAAGTAAAACTAGATAACTATATAGAAATAATATCAATTGTTAATGTTTTCTAGCCAAGTACAGAGTAGAAAAATGATATATGATCTGATACTAACAGGTTAAAACTCTAAAAATGAGTTAGAATCAAGTGTTCTTATTACCTGCTAGGGAACAACAGCAAACCTAAAGAACTAAAAAGGTAGGAGACACATAAATGCTTCCCTCATGTTAAAAAAGAGGTATTCTGCCTACATTTCTGGTAATCCTCAAAATACCTTGTTAGACCTCATCAACATTGTAGAAGTGAGTAGGAAACAGAAGTCCCAAAAGGTGAAATAAGCAGCTCAAATTTATATAGTTTTAGAGTTGGGGTTTGGACTCTAAAACTCAAGTTGCATAGTGATTTAGCGCCTACATGCGACAAAAAAGATCAGGTAGGAGAAGTCTCTCAGGGCAGTTCCAACTGACTTCATTCCTTCAGTCTGTCTTGGGCACTAAAACTGCTGCAGTCATTTACACCCAGTTCCCAAAGCTGCTTTCCCAGTGACGCCAGTCACCTGGTATCTCTACCAATCACTACAAAGGCATCTTGTTGTAGATTCACAGCTTCTTTCTCACTGATGTCCATCAACACTCTCAGCATATCTTGTTGCTCAGCATTTGTCAAACAGGTAGCATGTTCCTCCCAGGATGCTGCCAACATTTCACCCAAAGGATCAACCAATTTTACACCATTGTCTTCCTTAAAAGAAAAACAAACAATAAGCCAGACAGTTGAGCAGCCTCACCTGTTACCAATCATGAAGGCAGGGCTCTAGACTAGGCATCTCACACATTAGCAAGGTAAAGCTTCATGCCACGTGTATGGGTTTCACTATTAATCCTGTTACTCCAATCTTGCTTGAAGAAAACGGAGTCAAATTAAACAACCTGCTTATGTTCAAACAGCTAAGTATCTGTGCTGAAATCAAAGCTATGTGACTCCTCACCCTCTTAAGAGTCATGGTGCTACACTCGCTTTTCTAAAAGGCTATGGACTGGGCATTCACGTCAGTTAACTGATGAAGGTCAAATAGAGCAGAGTGAGGGCACCTAAGGTTTCTATTGCTATGACTCTGGACTTTAAGAACAAAGTGATCAGGTGTTAACCAGTGAGTAGAAGAGAAGCTAAAAACTGACAATTCTGCTCTAGTTCTTGGACAGAGAAAAGCAAGCATAGTTCAAAGTGAATGTCAACTGAAGGAAACAGCTCAGAATCGTTTTAAGTATTTCTGAAACTAGCAAGAAATGTGGATTTTGCCTACAAGTCAGTAACCAATAACGGTGAGCTGACAATTAGACATATTCACATTTACAGTGATTCGTATGTGGAAGGCGGACCAGTCATGTCTTCCTCCTTGAGGGGGGATGAGGTTATAATACTGATCTACATAGTTTTACTTGCTGCTGATTTAGCTACAAAAGCAAAAAATCATGCTCCAAACAGAAGCAAATTATTCAAACCACGTATAAACCAATTACAGGAGGTGCAGAATAATTTGTGTCAAAGGAATACTTTGATAAAAAATTATCACCAACGCTAAAACCATCAGCTTCATCAATGTTCAGTGCAAAGCTCACTTTTGTGCCCCTGGAGACATCTGTTTATTCAGAATAGAAAATTATTCCCTAGCTATAGAAAACCTATCTGAAAATTTAAATGTGCCATCTTTTCAAGTATTTGCCCTTGCCCCACCCATTGACGCCACTCACTTTAATCCACTAAACAGTCATGCTTCTTATTACTGATACTATGTCAATACTACTAACTTGAAAGAACATTTTGTTATTTCTCTAAAATGGACACTCTCCAAAATATGACCATCTCCTTTCATTCTCTCCATACCCTCAAAGGAGTCACTGATAAATGACTGCTTTCAAGCTCAAGTCTTCAAATTCAAAGGACATATAAACAAGGCACATTCCTAGTGTTAGAATTTGTACTTTGAGTCAAACTGCTCAGCTTTAGGGTTTAGGCTTGTAAACAAAGATTTGCCTTATCAAAGTACTGAAAGCATTACCTCAGGATTATGTGATGCCGTTACCATGACTCCTATGGTGGATTTTGTCTGTTTTGACCTCAGGACAGCTAAAAGTCCCATTCGAAACATGACATGATCAAGATGTTCTGCTTTTGCTCGGAATCCAGCAGTCCCATATTGAAGAATGAGTCCACTGGGCTTGATATGTAATGCTGAGTATTTGGTAACAGCATCTAAATCCATATCTACAAAATTAAGAAATGTTCATTTAATGTTGATTAATTTAACTTAATATGAATTAATTTAGCTTGATATTAGTTACTATTAACTTAACAAGAAACTTTTCAAGGACCATTTGCTTCAAATATTGCCACCTTGAACAAACAGGCATGCCTCATTCTGAGTTTCCCCCAAAGAACCATGTTTGACAAAGAAAAGGATAACAGAAGAGACTTAGTAAGCGTTATCTTCTAAGATCCTATCCAACTAGTACGATCTCCTCCAGGGCTGAGTAGGAGCAGAAGTCAGATTGCCCCAACCATCTCCCATTTTGGCTCCAGAGCTAAGGCAGGTTCACTATCAATTCAGGCAGATGGGTAAAGGAGAGTCCTGGAGACCTTAATGGATTTTTCAGGCTTTAGTGCTCTCTCAGGAAACCAGGTACACTGGCACACCAGGCAGGGAGTCTGGCATGCAAGGAGGCAGCAGAGCCCCCCCGCCCCCCAACATCATTCTTTCTCTGGGCTCTCACAGTCTTGCCTCTCTGGTAGTCACACATCTTCCCATAGCCGTCCATCAGAGTAACACCGCCGCCCTCACATAGCCCTGCCTCGAGGCTCAGGTGTGCACACTCACACAAGCCCACACCCATGCTCCAAGTGTCCACAATCAGGCACACATGCCCGCCTCCTGCATTAGCACAATCAGGGCCTCAGCTGATAGCCAGGGGCTAGTGGAGCAAAAAGCCTGATTAATTTGCTTCTCCTACAAGACCAAAAATCACTGCACAAATGGACAAACTTAAGTGTGGGCCTTGAATAGCTTTAATAAACTAAGGCTAACTCCAGAACTTCAAATGGACTAGGAGAGATCCAAAATATGTGGGAAGTCTGTGTGATTCTTTTGCTAGTCCTCTCAGACTACTTACTGAGACATAGTCCCAAAGGAAAAGCACAAGGCAACATCCTCCACTCCGAGACTGCCCAGACCACCTAAAACACCGGGCAGCGAATTTTTTCTATTTTCATAAGGATCAGGGCACCTTTCTAAATTAAACTCGAAACTGGTAACATCTTCCTTTTACCTTTAATTTTAAAAATAAAACACTGGCCACAGTCCACTAGTACTTCCTTTTCTGGGATACTCCAATTTTAAGAGGAAATTGAGGTGTCTTTACTATTCACTTCCTGGGTCAATATCACTACCAATTAGCCAAGAGCTAAGCTGAAGTCGTCCCATAGTCACCAAGCTCACTATCCTGTTTTTCAGCGAACAAAAGTTAAAGGAAATGGTGGAAAATGTTTGCTCTGTCCCACTGGAAAAAGCTAGCATTCAGTAAGTTAATTTTAATTCTGCCCAAAGTGACTAAATCTCTTTCACAACCTTGAAAACATTTGATTAGTAACTGACCAGTTGGTGATGTAGCATGATTATTCATAAGGGCGTAAACTAGTCCTGCTAAATCCAGAGCCTTCCCCCAAAAAAGACAAAATGCCTCCACCATTTACGGCAATTTAGGTCCTAAAACTTTCAATGAATGTGTGAATCCTTTCATTAAAGTCAATTTTCCAAATCCAAGCAGGGTCCGCGCTAAGAAAGCTGAGAGTATGCCCCTTCGCCGCAAATTTCAAAACCTCGTTTGTTTCCTTCTCCTCCCAGCCCCATTATCATCGCACAAGTCCTCACACTACACCCTGAGACCCACACTCAGGCCGGTCCGCGACCAGAATCCCCCAACCCCCCGCCCCTCCGAACCAGCTCTCCCGCCAGCCAGCGGTCAGCTCCCAGCGCGCAGCGGCGGGTGTATACGTGGGCGCTGCTCCCAGGGTCAGAGCGCGAACCTGCCCACTAGCCAGGGAAAACGGCCAACCCCTGGGGACCGGAACTCCCTCCTCTCGCCACCAAACCTCCGGACCCCGCTCACCTCTACAGGGAGACTCCGCTTCACCTCCTCCGCGTGGAGCGGCTAGCTCCCACTTCGCAGCGCACCTGGAACCAGACTCACCGTCTCGGATCCCGCCGACGTGGCTTTGCGTGGCTTCCGGCCCGGGGCCACGCCCCCCGGCCAATCACGGCGGGGGAGGGTCCGCCGGCCCCGCCCCGCCTCCTTGCCGGTCACGCGCAGCTCGTGCCTGCGGAACTGCGGATGCGGGTTCTGAGCGGGCTTGGGGCTGTTTCCATTGAATGACCAGGAAGGGTGAGGCCCCTGCGGTGGCCCGGGGGCTCAGGGCCACGAATCCTTGACTCTCAGAACTCTGCGTCAGGCAGATACGCAGCCCGCGCTTCCAAATCTGGGTCTCAAGGGGTGGTAGGCCCCACCTTCCTGGGGAACCGGTGGTCCTAGTGGTCCAGATTGGGGGCGGGAGGGCACCAGACAGAGCTGAGACTCAGATAAGGTAGCCTCATCCACAGTGAACGCCACCAGGCTTCCCCCATCCTCTTCTCAGTTCTCGAGGTTCATCTCTCAAACCTTTGATTACGAAAAGCTTTCTGGGGCCACCGCCCACGCCCCAGCTTACACTAAACGTCATTTTGTTATTTACCTGTAAGCCCCCGACCCACGCCTGGGCCCCTCGGACCAGAGTCAAGTGGATCCAAGTCGTCGGAGCTCCAAGAGGCGGCACCAGGCCGGTGTGGCTTCCCGTGGGGGGGATAAACCCATCAGGGAGGGTTCCTTGGCGAAGGAGTGCCGGCTAGGCAACTGGCGTTGGGGGCTGCGGGGCCCTCGAGACCGGCGAGCCCAAGCGCCCAGAGCCCCGCCCCACCGCACTGCAGGCCTTCCTCGCCGCAGCGGCCAGCTCCGCCCAAACCTGAGAGCTGGTTGGATTCGGAAGCTGGACCCCTTGCCTTTCCCAGAATTCAGGCTAGCGGAGCATCTGCAGGTGTTGTTAACCACCTGCAACGGGATCATTCGAAACACTTGTTGAAAGTGCACATTCGGGATCTAGATCCCGAGCGAGGGTGGGAGGAAAGGGACGGGCAATTTGGATTTTAATGACGTGTCTCGGGAGGTGTGCGTATTAGATTTGGGGCTCAGGAGATAAAGCAAGAGAGTGAAAGTATCGATTTGTGTCCCCAGCTCTTGGTGCATAGCTTTCCTGCAAAACGACTTCCACGGAAAGGGACCTTCGGGAAATTTCTCTGGACATCGGTGATATTGACAAACCCAGCGTCTGTGGGCCTTTTCAGGTTTCCTGGCAGATTGATTTCGAGGCAACATGTCCGCATCAGTAAAAGAATGCCTTCAGCTTCAGCTGCTGGAGATGGAAATGCTGTTTTCTATGTTTCCTAACCAAGGAGAAGTAAAACTTGAAGATGTCAATGCCCTGACGAATATAAAAAGATATTTGGAAGGCACAAGGGAGGCGCTGCCACCAAAAATCGAATTTGTGATTACACTCCAGATTGAGGAGCCCAAGGTGAGTGCCCTGAGTTGTTTTAATTGTTGCCAGGCATCCAGTTTTTATTGGAAACACTTGGAACACGAAGCTCCCTATATAGGAAACAACCAGAGAATATTCTAGATGCATGTTTGCTTTATTTGTTTAAAAGCAAAAAAGATGTCCTTTAAATTGTTTTCATTATCTTGAATTTTACATAAATATGCACACCAGCCTATAAATATGCCTCCAGTTTTTACTTAACACATCTTACAATCTTATATAGCCATTATTATTTTGTTCATTCATGCAGTTTTTTAATAATCCAACTTTTGTAGTATGTACATGTGTCATAATTTTCAGAAGTCTAATGATTGCCTTTCACAAGACTGGCATTTAGGGAGTGACTGGAGATTTCTTTGGTAGCACCATAAAACAGAAAACATATAGATAGAATAAAATCTAAATACTGAAAATGAATTTACCTTCATCTTCTGATCCATTTATCTTATCAATTTATCCATAAACATGGCACAGATAACAAGTAGACTAGACATTTGAAAACCACTGTACTAGGTATTTCTACCCATCCTTCTGTTGTCATTCCATCAAAGGAAACTTCCTGAATTCCCAGATGAGATTCAGTTTCTTGGTTACACATCTTAGTGAATCCTGTTCTTTTAGTGGATCCACACTTTAGTAAATTCAGTAGTGCTTTCCACCATTGAACTTAAGTACATGGTATGTGTAATTATTTAAAATATGTCCTTCACTAGACTCTAGACTTTATGAAAGACAGAAATGGTGTCTAGCTTCTTCATTTTATCACAACATCGTGTACCTGGCATGTGGTAGGTGTTTGATAAATGAATGAATGCTAAATGGAATGAATAGTGGATATAAAGTACTTAATGCTCTATATCTGGCACATAGCTAACACTTAAGAGTAATAATCACTATTACATTTATCAAAATCATGCAGTTGCCATTGATAAACCAGCTTATGTGATTTTATGGTACGTCTATTTGACTTTCATTTTAAGGTGAAAATTGATTTGCAAGTAACCATGCCTCACAGCTACCCCTATGCAGCATTGCAGCTGTTTGGACGGTCATCTGAGCTTGACAGACAACAGCAGTTACTTCTGAACAAAGGTCTTACTTCTTATGTAGGGACTTTTGATCCGGGTGAGCTTTGTGTGTGTGCAGCCATCCAGTGGTTACAGGACAACAGTGCCTCCTATTTCCTGAACAGAAAACTTGTTTATGAACCATCTACACAAGCAAAGCCAGTCAAGAACACATTCCTCCGAATGTGGATCTACAGTCATCATATTTATCAACAGGACCTAAGGAAAAAGATTTTGGACATTGGGAAAAGGTTAGATGTGACAGGATTTTGCATGACAGGAAAGCCAGGTATAATCTGTGTGGAAGGTTTCAAAGAGCACTGTGAGGAATTCTGGCACACAATCAGGTATCCCAATTGGAAACATATTTCCTGTAAGCATGCAGAAAGTATAGAAACCGAAGGAAATGGGGAGGATCTGCGTCTCTTCCATTCTTTTGAAGAATTACTCCTTGAGGCCCATGGTGACTATGGATTAAGGAATGACTATCACATGAATCTGGGCCAGTTCTTAGAATTTCTTAAAAAACACAAAAGTGAGCATGTTTTCCAGATACTATTTGGTATTGAAAGCAAAAGTTCTGACTCCTAGGAAGTTATTAACAGACCTATGTTTATAATTTCACTCAGTATTTCTGTTAATAAGACCAAAATGAAAGGGCCAGTGTCCTCTGTGAGAAATCTAGCTCCCCAAATTTTCCCTGGTAATAAAATATAGGCCCTTTGACTTTATGACAGTGCAGGCATTGTGTTAACTCTGTGGTCTTGTGTTAACTGAAAATTATTTAATTGTAAAACAATAAAAAACAGTCAATTTAACCAGTGAAACTGATTTGATTAAAGACGATTCCAAAGCCTAGTCAATGTCAATGGTCAAATTAGTCTGAACATATAAATGTGAACATTTCTCCCTTTCATGAACAAGTGCACAGATAACAGTGTTTTCTTTCTCTCATTATTGGAGAATTCTAACTCAAGTTTAAAATGAGAATGAGAACACATGTGGACTGTTTCTTATTTTAAGTTAAACCCCCTATTTTGAGGTTTTTATTTCAGTAAAACTAGAGCCTAAATATCCAGCAGAGGGATAATAATAAAGTCTCAAGAGTATTAAGGATGACACATAACAGTCTGTTCTTTGGCTGCCTCTTTTTATCACTTGATATTTAATGACACTACGGATAATGATAATATTTTTGGTTCAGTTCTTATTCACAGGAATTTTAGTTTTGTCTACTAAGTGTTCCATGGGTCTGGGTGCCCTTGCCCTTGTACAGACTGTAGAGGGATACAGGACAGCAGTGTTTCGAGAGGGCCAGCGTGGCTGGCTCTGCACCATCAGAGCAAGGGGAAAAGGAGGGGGATTCAAGCTCGACACCTTGCTAACTTATAGCTCTCTCCTAAAAATTACAAACTCTATAAGCTTTACCAGTCTTTTCCAAATGAGTGTATTTTAAGCATAATAAACCTTATTTAAGAAGTTCTTGCCAATCTTTACATCATGCAGTATGCCTCCCCAAGACTTTCTGGGAGTGTCATCTGTGGGGGATCTCCCTCAACTGCCTCTCTGCAGCCTTCTCAGAAACCAGCTTTCTCTAGTTTTCTGGTCTGTACTACTGCCCCTTTCCAGGGAAAGGGACCCAGGTACCCCACTGATGTCCTCGTCCCCTCAGGATGCCAAAGCTGGATGCTGAGATTTAGTAACAGGGAATGCTTCACTCCCATGTTGAGACATTCCCTTAGATGCCCAACATTGCTGTGTGTACCAGAGATACTTACAGAATGTTTGATGAAATAGTATTCTGATTTTACAATGTCCAGAATGCAGATCCATCACCCTAGGCTAAAGTGAAGACACAGCCAGGTCAGCAGATCCTGCTCTAGTAGACTCGCCTGACCATGAGGTCTTAGAAGGGGTTCACAGGTCCACCTGTGCTCTTTTCAGGGTACTGCTCAGTCTTGAAGCCAAGATTCCCATCTGAATGGACCTGCCTTTTCTGATGATCCAGCTTGCCCAGTTGTTTTAAGCCCTGTCTCAGACATGGCCAAGTCCCAACTGACTTCTCACACTTCACCTATATACAAAGGGAGATATTAGGACTTAAGCCTCTACAACTTAATCTTTACAGGACTGAAAACAATGTAGTTTAGAAGACAATTTCCCATTTAATCTCCCCAGTAGTTAAAAAGACAATTTTCCATATAATCTTTCCACTATTATCAGTAAGTATAATTAGCATTTATAGGTTTTTAGACCCTGAACAGATGTAACTCCATTACATTTTTTTCTGACATGAAACAGTAAATATGGCATTTACCTAGTAAATGTTTAAGCTGCTCACAGTGATTTATTCTATAATTAAATTGGCAAAAGTAGCTATAGAAAAAGCTTTGAACACTAAAATATGGAACAAAAAGAATTCAATCAATGGAGAGAAATTCTATTTATAAACCCTTCACTGCTTTTGTAGCTATTTCTGATAATTTTTAAAACCTTTTAAAAATTAAAGTAGAATCTACTTTAATTGACGTCCAGTATGAGCATGCAGCAATACTTTTCTCCTTCAAGAGCACTAATCATGGCTATTATGGGGGAAATTATGGGAGAAATATGGCTATTGAAAAAATACACATATATGTCCATTCAAGGCTCATTATGCACAAGTCTGTATCTGTAGACTGCTGGTTTTGTTCACACAGCCTATAGGAACACATAGCACTCCCCCACCCCCCCCCCCATCACAAAACACTTACTTTGGGAAGCTGCTCTTTTTATGATTTGGAGAAATGACTGGAATCAAGTTGCCCTTGGAGTCTTCTAGAGACATGGTTCGAGCTCTTACTGCTTAAATAAACAGTAATACCCTCATTGCTGACCCACTGAATGCTTGGTTGTTCAATACCTCCTTTGAGCTGCCCCAAATCTGCCCTTTGTTCTTTGAAAGAATCGGACTATTGCTTGTAACTTAAGAATGCTGATACTATACACATTATATTTTTTTAAATTGTTATTTGAAAAGAATGCTCACAATAAATTTTGTGTGTCTTTAAAAAACTTTATTATCAGCATGTGTCCAAGTATGTTCTTTGCTTTTCATTCTTTACCGTATTATGTATTAGGCTAGGGGATGAAGATACTTGGAAAGTAGATCAGTTGAGTTGACAGATCAGCCTATATTAAATTAGAAATAGGTTACCAATGAACCTGAATTTCCATATAGAAATCCATCTCTTCTGAGAACTTGAAAAGGCTCTGAATGAGAAACTTTTTGAACAAAAACAAAAACAAAACAAACAATTTTCTTTCATTTGTTTTTGTCTCCAGTAACCCAATAGTAAGTTGAAAGTATTTCCCTGACCCAGGCAAGACATGGTTTGCTCAAAACCCCCTTTTTCACACAGACTCCTGATTTTCCTAAAAACACTGAGCCCATGGTAGAACTTCTGCTCCCTGGCACACCTAGAGAGGCCTTTAAGCCCCAAAATAGAAGCATTTGGATCAATCCATAAGTGGCTTTAAGCAGCAGGTGCAAAATTCAAAGCCCACCAAACACGAAGTCCTCCTTAGCCTTAGGTGTAAGGAAGCACATTCTTTGTTTTCCACTATGAAGAAGACATCCCGACATGCATCAGACACCAGAGATCCACCAATGTGGCTGAGGCAGTACACACTTGTGTTCTTATGGGATTTATTTTCCATACTCCAGCATGATGTATCTTAGCAAATATCAAGGGACCCTCATGACAGCTGTGCTCCAGATGCTTTGAGGATATTATCCAGTTAGATCAGCATGATGCCCTGTACAATGAGATGGCCCACATCTAGTACCAAGAATTACATTCTGGCAGAGTCCAGGAGTTAATGGCACCTGAAGGAAGTATCTGTAATGTTGCTTCCTGATTGCACAGACTGTTGGAGGTGCTCTCTACTACTGGAATAAAGTAAAACAAACCAACATTGTCCAAATCAATAGTCATCCACTGATTAGCTCCAAGAAACAGAACTTGACTAAAGGCAGCTCAGTTGGAATCAGCATGTGATTAAATTCATGATAAATGCTGTCATTCTTAACACCCATCGTCTCCTGAGGATGCTGGAGTTCATGTTAACATTGAGATATAAGAGCCAAATCCTATTTATGTTAAAGGGGCTTATCTCTGCAAATCATTTGATTCCTGCCAGAAGAAGAAATCAATTTCAATTCTTCTATTAGAAAACAGAGGATGGATATATTCCTATAACATACATTGTTCCATTGACCACAATGGTTTCTGAGACCCATAAATTTGTGTTCATTTGGCACTATTGACAGATAATTCCCTAATGGCTTAGTGGTTGCCTTTCTAAACTGTATTGTTATCCTAATTAGTGGAGCCTCACAGGAAGATTTTGGAAATATTTGTGATATTACCAAGTTCTTCCCCTTAGGACCCTCATTCATACCTGGTGAGTCTTGATGCTTTATCTGAGTGGCCCCATCAGGCTTTTCTGCAGCTGTCATACCTAACAAGCAGGAAGTAGGACCTACGTGGGCTGCCCATATATTCTGGTGCTCAACCCAGCTGCTATTCAGCTGGTATGCACTGGTGGGGTTGAAACAGCTGCTCACACTGGCAGTCACTTTTCTATCCTAGTTGTTAATATTTCAGTTTCGTTTCAGAACATTTCACCCTGTGATTTACTAGCCACCACCAAAGATTTCTGTAAGCCAAATTATCCTGATTATACTGTACCTACTTCCTACTGTTTCTATCTTTTCTGTAGTTGCTAATTACTGTATTAAACTTCTATCCCCAAGATTTCAATGTCTCTGTTGAAATAAGGTGCCCATTTGCACCAAAACATTTCTGACAGACCTCCTAGCTTAGAAAAATCATGAAAAAGCTTTTCCTGAATGCTACTGTTACCCTCGGCAATGCATTTCTCAAGGTCTTGGTAAAAGGAGGGTCACTGGTAGCCTCATGGGAGGTTGTCAGGATTGGGATGGTAGGTATACTGCCTGTGACAAATCCACTCCAACATTTCTATTTTTGTAAATCTTTTAATTCCTTATATTCTTTCAAGAAAGCTTACATTTTCATTTCTATTTAATGTGGGCCATTATTCTACATCTCAGTCAACTAGCTGAACCAACAAGCTTGTGATTTTTCAGTTACCCATGGCAGCACACTGAATCCAGAATCTGTGCCAAATGCACCCCTATCAATCAATCAGGTCCATTCTACAGTGTCACTTTTTCTTCCTCACTTGCAGAACCCCAACATTTTTCCTAGGATTTTGCCACTATAAATGAGGAAAGTCTAGAATTTTTTTGATGAGAAATCATCTTCTGGGTTTGCCTGTACACATCAACACAGCCTTTTTCCAAGCTGGATTCTAATATGTGTGCAGAGATGGTGAGAAGTCATGTCAGAGAAGTAGGAGGTAAATTGAGTGAGGTTATTATAGGATGTTTTAGCAAAGCAGCAACAACCATTTTAGACAGGAAGAACTCCTGCTTCGATGAGCAAAAGCTGACTGTTCTGTTTTGCCTAGAATTAAAGGGTTTGTTTCCACGGACCCGGGGCTTTCATTACTCAAAACTGAGCTACAACCCAGCCTAGTTTATAATATCATAAATCCTGCAAATCTACCCATAGGTCCCCAGTCCAAGTTAAATTATTACTGTTGTCTCCCGGTCAATATTTTCACCAAACTTTTTGCATAAGAGGCCTGTTGATACTGTATATGCAACTCCTGATAAAATCTAGCAACCAGCAGGATTAAGTATGACCTTGATTTTCAGCCTTACATCTAGTAAGGAAAAGAGATTCTTTTAGCAAAAATAAGCATTTTCCTAGTTTTATAACTTACCTTGAGCTGAAGATTTAAACTTCTGAGCTTAAACAAATCCATCTCTCTAAAAGCAATCACCCACCCTTTACACTGTTTTATGACATCTGCTATTAATCATCAGCTAAAACCTTTCCATCCATAGATCAAATATGTCATTAAGTTTTTTACTTCATGGTTGGGGTTTTGGGTCCCAAAGATATTTTGCTACATTATTTTTCATTGACTTTATTTTTACCATTTATATCTAGATCTTTAATTCATCTTAAGTTTAATTTTTTATAATGTAACAGATTCCAGTTTTAATTTTCTCCATGTTACACCAGTTCTCCCAATCCTTTTAATAAACATTCTTCTTTTATGTATTGACTTTTGTGCTACCTTTGTAACTCAAATATTCTGTGTGGGGAGGGAAGGTGTCTTTTTGTTTTCTGCCCTATTTCATTATTCTTTATGTTCTCATGGCTTTTATATGTTCTCATCATTTATATATTGACTACAAATTGATATGATAAAACTCAGATGTTGGTTTAAATAAAAGGTATTATCATTAATATGACTTCCACTGTTCTTCCTTTATAAAGTTGCTAGAAATTATACATATAGCTCATGTGTTTTTTGGATAGTACTCGATTATAGTGAAAAGAGACTATGAAGATAAACATGGATTTGGAGTCCATCTCCTTCACTTATTAGTGGACTTGGCAAGGAATTTAATCTGCCACATAAGGGAATTATGGGGGCTACAGTAAATACATTATGTATGTGGAATACATGTACCCAGTCAATATTCATCAAATGCTTATTTCATTATCTTTCTTTGAGGCCTAGGAAGTAGCTCACTCAACAAATACACAGCAAATGTGACTAAACATATATCAAATGAAATTAGCAATTATTAGAATATTTACACTCTTAATACCCTGTGATATGACTGCCAAGATCCAGAATTATCATTTTGAAAACATAATATTTTAAGAGAAAAAGACAATTGTTTTATAATTTTATTCATTTGCTTTTTCTATGCCTCAATAAATCTTTTGCATAGGTAAGTACATTTAGTTAGAGCTGCAAGATAACATGGAAAAAGACAAGAAATAGGCATTCTGGATCTTTTCAAAATAACTATACTGAGGAAATTTTCAACAAAATACTCCTTTCAGAAATAGCCTCACCCCTTCCACTTAAAATACCCCTTCCCTAAAACATTGTGTATAACTTTCAACTTCCAGTACAGTCACTTTATAGTAGTTTATCTTGAATATCTTTTTTATTCTTAATTCACATTACCCAAAACCAGAAAAATTCTCCAAAAGATTAGCAAATGTCATTGCACCTGAGCTTAAAAAATTTTAGCTGTGTCCATGGTTCAGTCATTAATTTTTAAAGTAAACCTTGAAATTAACATTATTTTCTGGGCTGTAAGTACCGGATAGTAATTAGAATATTTTAATATCTGATGTAAAGACCATTTCTGGCACTGTGGGAGTAGCTACAAAACTTTTTCGAAACTCAGTGGATAGTGAGTTTATTGTAACATGGTAAGTTCTTAATTACCTGAGCTAATCATTGAGACATTAGGCAGGTCAATCAAATAGGAACCCAGCTGGTTTGGAAACCATGTCCTTGTCTTAGAAGGTCAGCTCCACTTGCAGCTCTTCTTCCCACTGTTCAGGCTGCACTGAGCCTCAGGAAAGGGACCTTAGTTCAGAAAGGCCCAGCAGCAACAGTATGGAGTTAGAAGGGTAGGGCATTTGGTCAGGAGGAAAGAGAGATGTTTTCAGAAGGGATTTCTGACTAGGGACAAAGGTGATAAGAAGATAGAACAATGATGAAAGAATATTAAAATCTAAGGTTGAGCAAGGCATTGTAAACAGCAATGATCATCCATAGAAGTATTAGAATTCAGTTGCACAAAAAGAACAAGTATAACCTAGAACTGGAATAAAAATACCTGAGAAGTTACTTTTCTCTAGGTAACAAATAAGTATTTCTGTTCAGCAAAAGTTTACTGATGCCTAAATTCATTTCTATCTTTGTAAAAAAAAAAAGTTGATCTTAACAAAATGGTCAACAAAAGAATTATGGGTTTTAATGTCAATCATATTAATTTATTACTACTTTTGGTCTTCCCGTTAGTTCCCTGTATAAAAATTATGTATTTCTCAGTAGCAGATACAGTAGCTTTTATAGATAATTTGGGCAAAATATTTAAGACATAAACCATAAATAATCAGAAAGTGAAGCAAAATTTTCTAGTGATGTTTATCTGAAAGTATATTAATACTTTTTCATAAATTTTAGATTGTTAAAGCATAATTATCCTATCATATTCTCAATCATTATAAAAGATTCCAATATTTAAAAATTATGAAAGACTTCAAGATCTCACTAATGCAGTTAAAAAGGTCAACTATTATACTACTGGTCAAGTTTGGTCTGTATTGCATGGGCCTTTTGTGGCCAAGAATAGCAATCAGGTAGAATGTAATCATAATCAGTGCTATACATTTGAGAACGGACATATGCTTCTTTGTTTTGGGGTTCAGGATAGACTGTGGCTGTCTTTTCTTGGTATGCGTCTTTCACAATCTAGAAGAAAGAAGAGAAAATTATTTTAATGAACAGCAGGTGATGGTGAGCACATCAAAAGCTTTTATCTGTTTCAAATTTTTAATTTTTAGTTTACATTTATCTATTACCCTCCCCCAAAATTAATTGTATTATGACAAAAGCACATATATACAAAGAATGTACAAAGTGAAAATGCAATTACAAATTGCATAACAAGAGGAGAATACATCAGCAACAAAGTAAAGGGTAGTAAAGAATATTCAAAATAGAGCATATTAGAATTTCTCAGATAATCTAATAGGAAAAGTCCTATAATTAATTCAAAATATACCTAAATATTTCTGCTAAGCTAGCCTACAAAATCTCTCCAGTATATGTCCCAGGTTGCCTGACCCTGCTTACCCCACAGTTTCAGTGCTTTTGCTAGGACCATGGACTTTCTTGTCTGTCTTTGTATCACACTCACATTCTAGTTCCAGCATGGACAACGCTCTGTGCTGGCTCCTCTTTCATTGTCGCCTCTTTTCCTAACCAACCTTAACTGCGACTATGTGATTGCTATACTTTCATCCTTTAATTTAAAAACAACAACAACAAAATCTTCCTCTCTAGTTCTCACCAGGCAATGTCAAATCTTACCCTTTAAGTCTTTATTTGACTATCATTACTCTACTGAGAAAATTTCAACTAATCAGAGAAAAGAGTATCAATTTTCCTTTTTATCAATTCCAATTACCTTCTCTTGTTGTCAAGCATATTCCCTCCCCCAATTTCCTATGAGAAAAATGATAATGTGCTGCTCAGTAGGTTAATAATCCAAACTAGTTTAAAATGAGCAGTTACAAGTTACTAGGTATGAACATACTCTTTCATAAATAACCAAGGAGATTTATCTAAAGTTTTTTTAAGTATCACTTATATTTTTGAACAAACTACCCTCAATCAACAAGATAGATAATAATATATAAATTCTATATTGTTTGACAAACTTGCTAATATCTTTGATTTTCCAGGCCAATTTTTACCCAAAGGGGACATTTGTCAATTTCTGAAGCAATTTTTGGCTGTCACAACTATGCAGAGGCTACTGGAATTTGGTGGTTTGAGGCCAGGGATGTAGCTAAATATTCTAGAATGTCCAGGATAATTCTCATAACAAAAATTCACCAGGCCAAAATGTGCACAGTACTGAGATTATAAAACCCTAGTTTGAACATATAGGCTACAAATTCTGCTACTGCTATAGCTACAAATTTCTATGTTGATGTCCTAATTCACAACCCTCAGAATATGACTGTATTTGGAGACAGGGCTTTTTTTAACAATACCTTTAAGTTAAAATGAGGTTATAAGGGTGGGCCTCACAGAGAGAGAGCTCCAAAAAAACCAAACCTCCAGTTCTTAATCTTAAACTTCCAGTACCCAGAACTTTGAGAAAATAAATTTCTGTTGTTTAAGCCACTCAATTTCTGGTATTTTATTATGGTAGCCCTAACAAACTAATGTAACTATATTACAAAAAAACCCAAAAACCAAAAAACAATTTCTCCCTCACCTTGTTTATAGATAACATCCCTGCCTCTATGTTCTTCTTAGCAAATTCCTTCAATGGCTCACCTCATCTACCAGCCCAACAGCTTCAAGTTCTGTGTCCTCAGAGTTTTGCCCTCTGCCCAGTATTATCAATGGTGATCTTTATGCTACCACTTATTATAGGGACAAAGACAGGCAGGTGATTCCAGATCTACCGCAGCTGCAATATTTTGGCAACTGTCACATATGTGACATGGAAAATAACTTTTAAAAGATGGTGTAGGGGAAACCTAGCTGAGAAGAAGCCCTCGTAAATTATTCAAATTGAGGAGCAGGAAAAAGAATGATAGAGAAAATAAGGATTCAGCCCAATTCTTCCATGTGTTTATAAGGATCAAAAGTAGTTCCAAAGTTCAGCTGAGGCACTAGGCCTCATTTATCTGACTTCTGATATATTAGTTGATAAACATTTCAAGGAAGTAAATTTTTAGTATCTAAAAATGCATATTTAGCAATAGAAACAAGGAAAAACAAGGAAGCTTGAACAAAAATGGTTTTACCCTTTCTGCAATTTTCAGAGAAACATCTCTAATTGTGTTCAAAGGAGGATAAAGTCGGCCCTCTTCCAAGTGTTTATCTGACACTTGCTGAGCTATAACCTTAAAAAGAAAAAGAAAAATGTTTATACGTCACACCACACAATGTATTGATTATGACAATATACTGATTATGGTCAGGTATAGAAACATTACATTAATGTGATCATCTAATTTCATTTACCCTTTTATCAATAGGAAAAAATGAGCCCAAGAGATTGTGGATAACACAATTAGTGAAAAAGATGGCAAGAGTTTTCTGGGTTTCCTCCTTATTCAGTTCCTTTCATTTACTTTACCATGAAATTCAGGCAGCTTTTCCCTTTGATACACACTAGGGGAATAGGAACAAAGGAACAAGACACAGTATAATAGCAGTAAAAAAAGGCACTCTGAAAGTAAAGGAGAGAAGCTATCCAAGGCTCATCAAGCAATTATTCCCAGCTCATACTAGCACAGGAGATAGAACCCGAGGCTGAGAATGCTATTTCAAAGCCGCATTGCAAGTAGAACTTCAATTTTACACAGATTGTGGATGATATGAATCACCTAACTAGCTTCAGTAATTGTTGCTGCCAAAACATCCCCTATTTCTAAATCCAACAGTCTATACTTAAAAATTTGCTAAAACTATCGAACTTTGTTTAATGTACACATACACACACATAAAATAATAAAAATGATGATAATGAAGAGGGTGGAAAATCTTTTGCAGATGATGGTTATATTTACAGCATATTTACTGCGGTGATTGTTTCACAAGTATGTACTTATTTCCAAACTCACCAAGTTATAGCATTAAATATGTATAGCTTTTTGTATATAAATGACATCACAATAAAGCATTTTTGTTTTTTGTTTGTTTGTTTGTTTTTTCAAAAAATGAAACAGCGGGGAGGCATATCCATACTCCTATGTTAACTTCATTTACAATAGCCAACGTGTGAAAACAATGTAAGTACCCAATGGTGGATGAGTGGACAAATATGATGTGGCATATATAAATGATGGAACACTACTTCGTAAAAAATAAAAAGATGAACTCTCTCCATTTGTGACATCATGGATGATGGAACTGAAGGGGATTGTGCTGATCAAAATAAGTCAAAAGGAGAAAGATAAATACCAGATGATTTCACTTGTATATGGAATATAAAGTAAAAAGCAAAGGAACAGACAAAATTAAAGTAAAACAAGACTTTGGAATCTCCAAAACTAAGCTTAGCAGATGGGGAAAGGGAAGAATGGGAGCACACGCCGGAGATGGTCCAGTGGACTGCGGTGGAGGCTACTGTACTTCGGCAGTGGGCATGCATCTGAAGTGGTGTGAATCTGGGGATGCATCTGAAGAGGTGTGACTCTGTCTTCCTAAAATGTATAGTGTTGTAAACTAATGTAATTTTAAAAGAAAAAAAAATAAGAGAATGATATTTTTGAAAGTGTAAGAAAAAGGGAAGAAAAAATTGAACCGAAAAGTGAATCATAGAAGAAAAACTCCTAGTTAAAAGGTTTGAAAAGAAGACAAAGGAAACAATGAAGTGATATGAAAAACAGAGATGTTGTGTTGAAGTCTAAGAGAAAACCAGTAGATTTATCTACTGGTAGAAAACCAGGCAAGAAGATTTATCCAGAGCAATCATTAACCATGAAACAACACTGTCATATTTTTATTTCCTCAAAGTTTTTTAGTAGTGATCATTACTTTTCATGCATAGTATAATAAATACAAATGTTTTTTTCATGAAATTTGTCACTAGAGGGTGCTGGAGTTATTTAGGGAAGAAAACAGGCTGCTTGAGTAAAAGATCTTTTTTTCCTTCTGATGTGTCATAAAAGATAATTACAATTTTCTTATAGTAAAAACAACTTTAAAAATATGTCTTAAGTCATTAAACATCTATTTATGTTTAACAAGATTTTTTGAGTTAGAGAAACTCAGAGACACCAGCAGTCATGCTTTTAATGCAATGAAGAGAGAGAAAGGAGTAGAATAGTACAGCCTAAGATCTCTATTCTCACAGAATGACCCAGGCACCAAACAGTGGGATTACACAACTTTAGATCACAGCAGTAATGTAAGTCTTTGTCTATATTCTGAGAGTTATTTTTTTATAAAGGAAAGACTATAATGTTTCTGTGATAAAAATATTTGATTAATCAATTTTTATTTGATTCATTTCTGTTGTAATATTGTGTAATATTGTATAGCAGTTTAATTTTAGGAGAAAAAAACACTACCAATTTGTCACTCATTTATTACATCCTTTTATAACATCATATCAGTTAGATGAATAATCTGGTTATCAAAAAACTCAAGATTTTATAAATATGAGCCCATTTATTGAATCACACCCACCCTCCCACTCACCCCAGGTTTGAAGGAGAAATGACAGGGACAGGAACTTGTGGCTCTTTTGTCATGAATAGAGAAAATCCTGTGGCTCTGACCTAAGAGTTTTGTGTCTTTTTTATCATCATCTCTGAAACTATGACTGGCTAATTTGTTAGCTTTCAAGTAGGGTAAACTTTCAGATCTTTCATGGTTCTTTTTTGTTAAATGTTATTATTGAAGTAACATTCCACTACAGCACATAAATAAAATAAAAGTAAAGCATACCTATGCATTACTGAGAATTGGCATCCTTCTCAGTTCTTAACAGGAGCCTATCACAGCTTCCCTAGTTAGCTTCCCTAACACAGCTCTACGACACTGAGAATCTTTCCTGGAAGTCCACACTAGAGCCCTCTACTGACCTTTTAATGACTTTATAAATACTAATTCCCTTTTAATTCCTTTCTGCTTAAAATACTAGAGTGGTTTCTGTTTTCTGCACTGTGCCCTAAAGAATAAATATTTCCTCATTATATCAAATCAGACCTTCATTTCAAACCTTCAAATGCCATTATTTAGGACGATTGTCAATGGAGAAATATTTACTACTTCATCATGACTTGGAAACAAAGTTTTTAATTGTCTCATTGTTGTCACAGGTTTTGATTAGAAGTGTGAGAACGTAAAAATGGCACCTTTAAAGAAATCAGAATGTAATTTTTCTACCAGTTATTGAACAATAATTTCTGACTAGTGATTTAAAGTGAACCTGTCACCCTCATCCACCCCATATTCTCCACTGGGAAAGATCTCTTCTTCGCACTTTACACCTTCTAGGGAGTGAGCTGAGATGCTAGATAAAGAAATTGTTAGATAACTACTCTGAACTCACATGGTGTTTTATAGCATGTTTATAGAACTCAAAGCATTTTAGGATACCTCAGCAGTAGTGAGGAAAATCTTATCTGTGATGTGTCTCAATCCACATGCCACAACGCCCAGAGCCACTCCAGGAAACACATAGGAATTGTTGCCTTGACCAGGATACAGGGTTTGTCCATTTGGAAGAGTGACTGGATCAAAAGGACTGCCGCTGGCAAAAATTGCACGCCCCTAAAACACAGACGCAAGACTAATTTAAAAAGGCAAGATATTTTAAATGCAGATATGTATGTATATATATCATAACAGAACTACTTGTATTGCGCATGTAAGAAAAATTTATTTTTTCATTAACTCCTTTCTAAGTCTGAACAAGTTCTATGATGTTGGCAATAATTTCTGGAGCAGGTGATTATTACTATTCTCTATCCTTCTACCCCTTGAAGAAGTGCGCAAAACACAGGATATGCCTAGGACCAACATTCTATTCACTGGATGAAATACATAAAACTATCATTTCTATATAGGTTTCAAATGACATAGTTCTAAAGATAGAAAGTGATTGGCTAACATTAGAATCCTGGAAAGAGTTAGAGTTTAGGGATCAACACATTTCAACATAGGGGCAAATTTTATGCATTTCTATATGGTAAAGGATTATGGGCCTCCCTGGTGGCACAGCAGGTTGAGCGCCACACCGTGAAGCATCCGCCAACATAGCAGCAGCACTAGTTCAATCCCTGGCCAGGGAGGGGAACCACATGGTGCAGCAGACCTTTCCTGCCTCTCCTGCTGCTCCCCTCAGCACTGTATTTCAGTCCATCTGTCTGTTCTGCTCCCCGCTCTGTCTCTGGTGAACCCTCTCACCTCCTGCAACTCTGGCCTGTACCCCAGCTCTTGTATGCATACATAAACAAATCTTTAATAAAAAAGAATTATATGGAAAATGTAAAGGGAGGAAATTCTTAGTACAAGTAGAATTAGCATATGAGGAAGGATAAATTATCACTAATTATCAAAAGCTGTCATCATTGTTGTCTTAACATTTTGTCATTATGTTTTTGATGGCCATTAACTTAGGGCCTATTACATGCTGCATTCTGTATGGCTTCTCATAAGACAGGCATCTGTCATAGCTGTGAGGGCAAGGATAGAGATAGAGAACATTCATACTTCTAAAATAGGAATAGAAAACCTCAACACATAAAAGCAGCATATTCTAATAAATTCATTTAAATAGGCTAAAGTAGCAAATCCCAAAAGATATAGTTTAAATGATGACAGATTGGGTGGTAACTTCTACCCTTTTCACATCTAAATTCTAAATCCATTACAAAAGCAATGATATTAATATTCATGTTTAACAAATGATATACTCTCTTAAAGGCAAAGTTTTATAATATGGTGTAAACTCTTCTCATCATACAAAAGGATATAAAACAGAAATCCTCCTCTGGGAGGACCCTGTTGTGCTTGGCACAAAATTAGGTTTAATTTTCAAGTAAGGTTTATACCTTCAGCTCGTTTAGGAGACAAAATATTTTATTATAATCAGTTTTCCACTCTAACTAAATTATTACTTAAAATATATTACTTGTTACATATAGCTTTAAATATTATATTTGCAAAGAGACCCATAATATCATACATATGCTTATTTATCTCTCTCCCCCAACTCTTCCTTTCCATTGTTCTGTAATCATCATATTTTAAGTAGGAATAGTACTAAATAGTTAAAACATTCTCACATAAATGAACTTCTAATAAGAGCAGCAAACATTTCCTTACTCTTTCTGTTTAATTATAACTTTTCATGGTTCAATCATCTTAAATATTTGGTGTTTTTAACCTCCCCTAATGACCATTCACTTGTGTCTGCAGTCTGAGAAGACTCAACATTCAGCAACAGATCAACCTTTTCTTGTTCTCTAATTCTTTCAAACAGCCTTTAAATTTTTGGCCCCAAAATGACATAATTTTATATATAGCAACATAGACATGGTCAAGAATACAAGAAAGAGTTTAGACCATATATATCAGACTTATTTAAACTGAAAAAGAACTATATAAATTTGGCTAGCTTTGCTGCGTCTGTTACAGGCAGGCCTACAAACTCTTAAGGACTTCTAGTCTCTATCAAGACAAACTACTTCCTCAAACACTTACTATGTGCCTGCTATGTACAATGCATCATGCTAAAACTGTGTTATTCTTCAGAGGATTTTTTTTCTCCTTTGAGGATTTAAGGACTACTGAAGAATATGAGGCAAATTACCCAATCTAGTCATGGGATGAAAACTGAAATTATTGGGGACATTGATGCCATCCCAAATAAGAGAGATAAGCAATGGACTAGCTAGCTCCTTGCTAAAGCTCATTAATTCTAGTAATATGTATTTAAGGAGATAATATTTAAATAGTAGAATCAAAGTTCTGATTTGTACAGAGTGACAGAGATTTGTGTTATGTTTATTTTTTCAAGTTCATTTGGGACCTATTTCCAAATATGTGTTAGATAAATCTCATTCAAGCTGTATTTTGTTGTAACGACATTTTTCAAGTCTTTGAGGAGAAAAAAATCCTCTTGTAAACAAATCAAATGTATGTTAATACAAATATAAAAGAAGTTACTTTTCTGAAAACAGTAAATTATGGAAGCTTTGAGGACTCCTATCCCAAACTGGCTGGATGTCAAAACAGCTGCCCAGATGCTCCACCCAGGCATCAAAATCCAAACCCAGGATTTAGCAAAGCAAAAATTAGATTGTGGTTTTTATACTGCATGTTTCAGTGTTTGGGAATAGCTAGTTAAAAGCTACTTTAATAAGCATGTAGAATCATGCACTTTCCTTTTAATTTAAATTGTATGCTTAAATCTTAGCTATATTTCCACATCAATTGAGGAAAATTATTAATAAAACAAAAAAATTGATTTTCTTTTACTGAAAAAAAGAATTTATATAATATTCTAGAAAATGGACGACCGCTTATTCTGACCTGTTCACTTTTCCTTCAAACTTGAATGTATAATTTTTAAAGGTTAGGTGGTAAGTACCCTAGATATCCTGAGCTTCCCTATAAGGAACCAAAATTTGATTATGAAAATATCATTAGTACGTTTGCTTTACCTTGGTTAGTTTATAGCACTGCTCTGCAGTACATTCTGCTTTGCTAGTTGGATTACTCAAAGCAAAAATAATAGGCCGTTCATTGAAGGCAGCCATATCTTTGAGAATTTGTTCTGAGAATGCACCACCAATTGCAGCAACTCCTAGTGCAGAAATGAGAAATGAGTAAATAGGACTATCAATGACTGGTTATTCTAAGAAGTTCACACCCAAAAAAAAACCCAGTGAGGTATATCAGGTCATTCTGTAGTAAGTTAATTACAGATAAAACATTTAAATTCATAATAGATTGCATTATTAATCACTAAGAATTTTGATGATAGGCACTTACATCAAGAAATTAAAATATGTCTATTGTCTCTTTCAAAGCAATTCTAAAGTATATTTCAGTCTCTCAAGCTATGAAGTAATTCTGTTATAGTAACCACTACTGACACTATCACAATCATCTAATTCAACTTTAAAATTAAATTATCGCCCACTAAAATAATTTTATCAGAGGAACGAAGTAATTAGCAAAATGGAAATTAAAAAAAAAGATGAAATTCCTGATAGAATCTAGTCTGTGGAAACAATAAAAGCTTACTACAGTTCCTATCATGAGGTAAGCATTTGTTCTCAGTATGGTCATCATCATTATTCTCAACAATGTCATCTGTTTCATAAGAGCTTTTAGAAAAACATGATACTAAGTAAGGGCTAGCGTGCCACACCCTCATCTGAGTTTATTTTTATTTATTTATTTATTTAATTATATTTGACATCATTTGTATTGAGTTTCTTTTTTAATCCATTTTGAACATTTTCCGGTGTCCACACAGTGTGTAAATTGCTGTGTGAAGCAGTATGAGGACTAGAAAGTGTACTATGCTCTCTCTCCTTGAGGGTCTAGTTCAGGGCTTCTCAGCCTTGGCAGCGCTCACACTTTGGGCTAGGTGGGCTCTTGTGAGGGGCGTCTCCTCTGCATCACAGCCTGCTGCGCAGCACCCCTCTTCTGCCCACAGGTCAGTAGTCCTGTCTCTTCCCCTGCCAGCTTTTGCCACCCTGATATGATGACCAGAAACATATCCAGACATTGCCGAATGTTTCCTTGAGGTCAAAATGACTCCTAATTAAGAAACAGTGTCCTTCTGGAGCAATCACGTCTGGTGTAAGTGCTGAACTTGCTAGGCTGACAGTCAACCAGGGGGTCGCATGCTACGGCTGAGATCAGTAAGCATTGGATTATCAATCTGTCGCTGGAACACTGTTGCTTCAGGAATGTGTAATTTTGTTAGTAAATTCCAAACATTAGAAAAAGCTTAATTATGCCACCAAAAGCAGTAATAAGAACACTTATTAGGTCAAAATAAATTAAGAAGGGGGTTTATGGGAGGGAGGGAAAAGTTTACCTATGAGGGCTGTTGGTTTTAGTTTTTGAACAATAGTTTCTAGGTTCTTCATTTCTTCATGTTCATGAGCAAATTCTTCTTTCTCTTGTGTTAAGGCAGCTCGTTCCTAAGTTAAGCAAATATGAAGAAATAATAAATCTGCGAAGCATATGTAAGCCAAAGAAATTTCATATTAACATATTTCATGTTAACATATTACCAGTATTTATGCTTAACATTTTTATGTATTATGTGTTACAGATGCTCTCAAAAGTCTCTTCTCTAATTAATGGAGTATTGTTTCACTCATTCTTTCAGCAAATATTTGTCTCAGATAATATTCTAGGAAATGGGAACATCAGCGGGAACAAAAATAAATTCTTCCTCTTGTTTGTTTCAATTATTAAAAATCCTAATTCTATAGACATTTGTGAGAAACTGGAACTAACAAATGCAAAATGTCATTTAAATATAGTTTACTAGTTATCACATGTTTATTAGACATTATCTTAGAATGTAAGTTGGCTTTAGCTATAGCACTACCATTGTGCCAATATACCACTAAGAATGGAACTTGATACCTTATTTATATCATTTTCTGAATAAGCACTAGCTTTATATGTTTTTATTTCTAATGTTTTAGCCATAAATATCAATGCGTTATCTAAGGAACATGTAGTTAAAATATTCTAGTTGCAATTTTTCAGGATTTTAACTATGTAGTAAGTCCCTGCATAATGTTACATGACAGTTTATAATTTATATATTGTTTTTACATATTTCTTTTGACACCCTTAACAATTCCTAAGGAAAGTATAAATAGAATCATTTCAAATGAGGAAACAGAACCTCCAAGATGTTAAGCTATTTGCCATGATAGGAACTGGAACTCAGTCTATCCAATAATATAACACAGTATAGCTTTGGAGAAAAAGACTTACAAATGTTCTATTTCAGATTGTTTGGAAATCATCAATCCTGAAGATAGTATAAGTTTCTTGCTTTAAAAGATTCTTATTTCATTTGTTTTTAAAAGCAATACATGTGAATTATATATAATTGGAAACATAATGAACCTCTCCGTACTTGTTTCCTCACTAGCAAAATAAGAATTTCTACCTCATCAGTTAGTTTGAGGATTAAACTAAACGATACATCTAGAGCACTTAGCACTGAGCCTGGTTTTTAACAGTTTAATGTTATTTGTTGTTGCAATTAAAATTACTGTGAAAAGAAAAAAATCATAAGTCAAGCACTTATAATTTTGATACATTTTCTTGTAGTCTGCTGTGAAGTGCTTCTTCTGTACCATTGTTTTTGATTAGGAACATGCCAGCAGAACAAATAGCTTTCTAAGAACATAAGTCACCATTAGTGATTTCTAGGTTCTAAAACGTTACTTATTATTTTACCATTGCTTCCATGCACATCAAAATATACTACTTCTGATATACTGTGAAAAATACTCTTATTTCATTCAGAACCTAATCTGAAACATACTGCTTCAGATTCACATTGAGGGAAAACTCTAATCTCTAGTAACATTAAGTTTAATATCATTAGTTCATATTCTTGTTTATGTTTATTAATGTCATTCAGAAGACGCATGTGTTCAATTTCCAATTTCATAAGAAAACATTAAATTGTTCAATAAAATCTATCAATTATCATAACCTTTTTTAAGTGAGTCGTAAGTCTAACAACAGATAATTTTGTGAACCTAGACTTATTCTGAATAATAAAATATCCTCGATATTTCATTTCCTGTATATATGAGAAAATATTTTATGGCCAAAATTGTGTTCTGTTAATATAAGCGTCTATGAAAATAATGAAATCTTTACAATTCTCACTAAATACCTGGGGGCTAACTGGTACCCCTTATCCTTACCTCTCTTAGTTTCATAGCTGGAAAATTTATTTCATTGACATTTCAATCAGAGATTAATAAACCATCATCCTAATATTTCAAAAGTGGTCATGAGTGAGAAGACAGAGGTATTTGGGGCCCCACAGAATTCCACCCAGCCCCAAATATGCTGAAAATTCAGACTTCAACATAAGTGAAGAAGAAGATAACCAACTGGTCCTGATTCTTCATCAACAGGGTCCCGTGTGAGTATTCTTTACAATGTAAATTTGTAGTTCCTTCCACTAAAGGCAGAATACATTTTCCTACCTTTTCTTTGGATATAACCATGGAATTGCTTTGTCAATAAAATGTGAGCTGAAATGAGTGTGCCACTAACAAGTTGGTCCTTAAGAGGACTCAGTAGTTTTATTTTCTGTCGTGGGCCTTTGCTGTTGCTTTTAAAGTATTTAGCCTGGATAGCTGGGTGGTCTAAGGATAAGGAAAGCCTTGAGAAGCAGAAATAGACCCACCAACCTATGTCTCAGAGTCATCTAGTCAACATTACATCTATCCCACATTACCCACAGGTGTGTGAAAAATAATTATTGCTGTACGTCACTGAGATTTTGTGACTTAACAAAACAGCAGCTAAGAGATACAGGGCATGATGTTAATTTTGATTATATAGTCCATTCCTTTTTATTCAATGTTGTTCCTATCTGTTGGTTTGGGAATAAAAGACAGTGACTTATTATTTATTCCTGAAGTGATTTATTAAAAGAATGCTTTTACATTCCATCTGCTACCTCATTGTCCTTATTCCTAGTTATATGGTAAAAAATGACCCTGCATTATTAGAAAAAACTGGTTATTAATACAAATAAAAATATGGAAATATTTGACTGCTATTATATTTAACTGACTGAATGATTTCTTAACTATATCTGCAGTCAGCATAAAAGCTGAAATTCATGACTGTTTTCATACTTAGAATATTGGTATTTCTAGAACATTCACTAAATAAACTAGCAGCTTGGAGAAAGTTGTTTTCTGAAATAATTACTTTCCATTTCTAGTATTCTAAAGAACACAATATAGTTTGTGGCTTTTTAGTCTTTCCTAGAAATGCATACATTCCATTGCAACTATAAGAGCAAGAAACTATATGAGGACCTACCTAAAGTCCTACTTGGCAATTAGTACAGAATTCCAAATTGCTTCCAGCATTATTTTCTGTACTCTTGAGGCTAAAAGGCTAAACCATATGCTCCAGATTCCTGCACATAGATTTTTGCTTTAAATGTGGTACTCATAGTTAATGTATTTTCATATGGTCTTGAAGGTGACATGTGTCTTATGAAGGTGGCCACATGGGTCTTCTGAAAGCTTATGGCGGGGTGATTTTTCCTCCCAGGCAGATATGATACATGGTAGTCTGTAATATCTAGTTCACTTCTTACAGGTGGGTGCTAAGTAATGGTGATATGAGCTACCATTTTTGAACAGTTTTCCTGTTTGTGGCTGAGCTGTTATTTATTCTTGAGTCAGCAGCATCTGCAGGTGCTTTCCTAATGCAGATCTGTATTTAGATGTACAACATTATAACTCATGATCTAGATACTCTACATCATGATCACCATCAAATGATAATGAAAATATAGCCAAACTGCTTCTGGAATATGGTTTAAAATAAATGCATATATGACCTCCACAAAAAGGGAAATCTATTCATTTTCATTAGAATGCCAAGTCAAGAAGCAGTTTCTCAAATGAGAAAATTAGGGGGCATAAAAACTTTAGAGATGATTTTATTAGCAGTGAAATAACCAAATTCAACCTGATATGATATGAAATGTATAGCTAACGACATCATGTAAGTAAGGGCATCTGTTTACACTGAATATTAATCCACAAACTTATAATGTGAAATGAAATGTTAAGATGTAGAATATTTAAAAATAGGACATAATCCTCACTTTCTTAATACAATGATTCAAAATATTTTCTGGAGTGCAGTATCCCAGATTATCCAAAACGCAAACTTTAAAAAAATTAAAAAGTTTAAAAGAGGGGGAAGAGAGAGAGAGAGAGAGAGAGAGAGAGAGAGAGAGAGAGAGAGAGAGAGGCTTCCCAAGTAACTAGAATGATTAGCCAGTTTTGAGAATCAGTGCACTAAATGATTAATCAGATCCCTGCCAGATGCATTTTAAAAAGCATATGTTTTTAAAGAAGGGTAAAATGTGGAGTTCTAAAGAATAGCTATAGAATAATGTATATGAACAATCACAGATTTCTCCTATTGCTTTTTTGACTTACAACCTGAGATATATTGAAAAATATTTACTGTGGTTTAGGCCCCCTTCATTTCCTGGAAGAAGAAGCAAGTCATAAAGAAGACAGCTAAACATTGTATGTAAGGAAAAGATGTATGCTTCTATCATGCAATTCTTATTTTATTAAGCACAGTAACAACATTGGCAGTTTCTGAAGCCAGAATCTGACCAGAAGACATCCATCTAATTAGAAACATAAAATATCCTCAGTCTCATCCCTTAAGATTTGATTCTCGGTGGTGATATAGGAATGCTGAGAGAACAGTGAAAGAAGCCAGGAATTATGAAATGAAATATTAGTATTACTGAAAGGCTTTACTTTACTTGCCAAAAATGGAATACTCATAAGACAAAAATAAAGACCTCCTACGCATTTTTTAAGACCATTTTAAAAGTTGATGTGATGACCTGGTTTCTATTTAAAAACTATGAGAATGTGGCCTTCTCTATAGCTGGTAATATCGAGGCAACTGCCTTTACCTTTGAACTTTTTTGTATCAATGGCTCATTTTCCTCCTTTATTCACAATACAACTTGTGATCCATCTACTTTATGCCAACTGTTTCAGTTTCATATAGATATAGAAAATTTCTTTTCCTTTCATTCTCCCTCCTTGGGAGAGAAATTTCTTTGGAATATCATTATTTCTCTAATGTCCTCTCCTCCCTTATTTTTTTACTGATTTTCTATACAGGAGGCTTTAAAGGTACATTATAACAGTGAATCACAGCAGGTCCTTGAATTCTGGTGCATCACACCACATTAGTTAGATTTTCCTTCAGTGTTATAACCAAAAGATGCTGCTCTAAATGATGTTATCAAGGATCTGTCATTTAAGTTAAAGTTTCCAAGAACCTATTAACAAACTAAGTGGAATTTGCTGTATTACCTTTTTCAAAAGCACACACCTTCTGGTGGGGTTGAGAAAAATAAATGGCAGAGTGTCAAAATTTGGTAGAATTCCATGACTAAGAATAGGGATAAAAATTAATCATAGAGGGCCCTCCCTGGTGGCACAGTAGGTTAAGCAATGCACTGTGAAGCAAACCGCAGCCACTGCAGCACGAGTTCGATCCCTGCTGCCGGCCAGGGAGGGGACCCACATGGCAAGGCAGACCTCTCCTGCTGTGCCCGCTGCTGCCCTCAGCAGTGTACTTCCGTTGATCTGCCTGTTCTGCTCCCCGCTCTCTGTGGTGAATCCTCTCACCCTCCCCACACCTCTGGACTGTACCCCAGTACTTGTATGCATAAATAAATCTTTAAAAAAATTAATCATAGATTGTCACTGAGAAGTACATATTCCTTCCTACTCACAAGCCCTAGAAGAACTCTTTCCACAAGTGCCTACCTTGAATGCCTATCAGCTTGGACAACCTGCCCAAAACATTTTTCTGGCCTGTTTTTGTTGTCACATCATTACTTTATCAGAGAGAAATCTGGACCCTCTTCGGATCTGTATGCAGGGCCTTTCCAGTGCAGTCAATAATACTTCATGACAATACTTGTGATGCAGATGTGTGTGCTGGTTAAAGAGCTCAGAGTTGTGTTTCACCATCTCAGGACAGATTAAAAAAATATATGAAATGATGTGACAAAAGTATTTTCTATATTAGGGCGTAACTAGAGTGAACAATGGTCAGCGTTTAAGATAACTAGGGATTAACTTTAATTGTGTTGTTAAAAATTGATATCCATAATTTTCTGACTGCCTAAAAGATTTATGTATATAATCTTTTAATGACTCTGTTCTTTCAATACCTGTATAAACAATGATCAGAGGCTGTGTGAGACAAAAGAGGAAGGAAAATTTCAAACCGATACTTTTCACCAAGTTTCAAACAAGGAGTTGGAAGGTGTTATTTTCTTTTAACTACAATGTGTAAAAAGTATTAACCACCATTCTTAAGGGAGTGTTAGCATAATTGACTGAAATTCTGAAAATAACACAGGGAAAAGTAAAAACTACTCTCTGCAGCCCAGCATTTCAAGTCCTAAATCTGAAAGATTAAACTCTCAGGAAGGAAATAAAGATATTGCCAAACTACCTTTTTAACATAAGAAATACCTTTATATACAATATCTTTCTACACAGAGAAAACATTTAAATATGAAACCAAGAAAACTAAAGTAAAATAATAGAAAACTGAATTATTTAAAATGGAACAAATAAAACTAAAACTAAAACAGTATTCAAAACAGTCTATTCTTATTCTGGGATTGATGAAGTCTCTCCTTTGTGATACCTATTAATAACCTACTTTTCATTTTGAGTTTCATGTCTTAGCATTAATTTGATCTATTAATAAAAGTCAAAATGTTTCAAAGAAATAGGTTAGCTTTCTCGATAGCTTTCTTTTGTGGCTTTTCCTCCAAAAATGCTCCCAGTTATTGTGAAATGTAAATACCAGCCATGCTGGCAAAGTTCCTTTTCATCTGTTCTTTACTGTTTTTATTATCTCTCTAATTTTTCTTTTGGATTTTTTTTAAACCTGTTTTGCCTCATTTATATTAAACTGCATTAATATTAGTTGGGTAAATGTTTTTTCTTGCTATAAAATACTAAAGTATTATGAGTGTGACTATATAATTGATTTCAACATTTCAACTAACATTGATAAATTATTTAAAATATTGATCTTTAAAGCATAAACTCATTCTACTGAACATATGAAGAAGAGAAATAATGAGAAATATTATAGATGCAGTGTTGAAAATAAAAAGTGGAAACAGAAAACATGTCATAATAATAAATTTCTTGGCTGCTGCTGATATAACTACACAGTGAGCTAATCTCACAGTTTACTTTTAAGTTCTTGGTTTTAAAGCTTTAATAAGTGAAGCCTTAAAGATGTTTATTTTGACCAATAAAACATCTGTATTAATTAGAATTCTGATTTATGGGGCCTCCCTGGTGGCACAAGGGGTAATGTCTCAGTGCTAACAAGCTATCACCAACCACTGTTGCAGGAGTTCAATCCCTAGCCAGGGAGCTGACCTACATGGCACAGCAGACCTCTCCTGTCTCATCCGCTGCAGTGCATTTCAGTCACTTGTTATGCTCCCCACTCTGTCTCTGGTGAGTCCTCCTACCCCCAACTGCACTTCTCACTTACACCCCAGCTCTTTTATGCATAAATAAGTAAATCTTTTTTTTAAATTTTGATTTATTTCCTTATTATAAATAATTACATGGCAAGTTAATAAAATGACTATTGTTTCTTAGGAGAAGTTATAAAAGTATGAAGAATAAAAGTTTAAAAAAATCATGTAAATTTGAAAGTTATTACTTTTTCTAAGACTTCTTGTTTCTGCAACCAAATTCAATGCAGTAATTTTCACTTTTTAAAATCCACTAAAGAAAAAGTGGTTAACTGGAGTTCCATGTGTTCTTTCACTATTAAAAAGTGCACAAAAATATATAGCAACCTCTTAAAACATAATAATTTCTCTTGGCAAGTAAAATATATGCATTTGTTTATTTTGGCAAGTAGAAGACATGAAGTAAGAATCACTGAATGATTAGGTTTAAGCAAGAAATTCCCAGTCATTCATCTTAAAAGTACTGTAATCCAAGGAATTTGAGTCTCAGTTCAGTAAGTCTGTTATAATTATTTCAGAAAGCTATATGATTTTATGAAGATTTCACATAAAAATGTCATTAGAAATCACAAACCATAGAACAACCATAGAATTTCACCTTTTTTTAGATTCTTAAATGTGTAACACCCCTAAGTAGAGCACAATTTGTACAGTTTTTTCCATGGCTCTCAGTACATACATGCTGATGATCCCCAAATCTTTATCTCCAGCCTTGACCATATCCTAAGTTTCAGTCCTGTATCTCCAACTACCAACAAGACATCTCCATTTGATGTCTGCACAGGTATGTTAAACTCACTAAACTGTTTTCATTATCTTTCCCTTAAACTTGTGTAGTCTCTATCTTATTTTTCCTTTACACATTAATGTCCACATGACTTACCTAGATATCCAAGGAATCTTGCTAGATTTCTTCCTCTACCCAAATCCTCTCTCCATGCTTACTGGGTTTCTAAATTATTCATCAGTCAATAAGTTTGCCAATCCTATTTACAAAACATCTATTGAATTAAACTTCTTTTACTCATCCACATGGTCACTACTTTATTTCACATTCTAATTAATTTTAATTTGTATTATTACAACAACTTTGTAACTATCAATAGTTTACTTTTTTCAGTGTTGCCTCCTTTCAATTCATCATTGAATGTCACTCAATGCAATCAGAGTGACAAAGGTAAACCTCCTCTTGCACAAATTTCCTCAATTGTTCATTTTCAGGATTTAGAAGAGTCTTTGTCACCTATGAGTTCTTCCTTTCAAAATGTAATCCCTGAAAGTCTCTTACACCAAAATATTTTCTTTTGCAAATGCTTTTCTTTGACTAGACGGCCATTTGTTTAAAAAACATTTAGTGTCAATTATCTATGGACACTGTAGGGCTTTGAAGGCATAAAGACCCTTAGCTTCAATCAAGATGGCACAGTGAACTTGCCACTCTATTTCTCTGATTTAAGTTTTGGATACAAGAAGCTCAAGATGTCTATGCAGACTCCAGATAAACTCCTTACTCTTTTTTTCAAACTTACTTGAAGAGACACCCTGTCTAGGCAATTTCCTGAGCACTTCCATCATTCTCTTTAGTACAACTGTGCGTTCCTGGCATCGAGTATGTATCTCAATAATATTTTCATAAGAATTGTAATTCTTGGCTGGATTGGGGTTTCCCACTACACTGTGAGCCTCCTGAGATCAAGGACCTTATTGTATCCCTGGAATCCAGTACCACAACTGATCCACAGGCAATTTGATTAAGTAAATGTTCTTATTTGGTGACCACAATATATGTCAAATAGCCACAGTGTACAACTTTTTAGAGTTATTCTGATACTTCAAAAAAATGACAACTTTAAGGTAAAAAAATTTAAAACTATTTTATATATTATAAACAATTATAATGCAAGTTAATTAAATCTGTAAAATGACTAGTATTTGATATTCAAGAGACAGTATTTCACTGCTTAATAAAAAGGTACTCATTTGCTATAAAAAAAAACCCCATACGTATCTTCATTTTAAGCAAAGTGGCCTATTTAAAAAATAAGTGCTTTCTAGCCTCAAAGAAACACAGTTGCAAAAGATAATTTGGAATATATAAAAAGGCACTAAAAATGTTTTAAAGTAGTATCTATTTTTGCATTTCCTTTGATACTTTTAGATATAGCTTAATAGTTTAGATATAACTTAATAAACAATAGTTTAGATATAACTTAATACTCTCAAATCACTATAGAAAATTATGCAATGTGTATATATTATATACTTATATAAATATTAGATATTTAATGTATTATATCTCTGTATGTGTGTGTGTGTGTGTGTGTAAACTGGTGCTTTGTTTTTTTTCCCCTAACATATTAATAAATCCTTTCATGTTATTTATAGTCTTTTTAAAACAATTTAAGCCTATATTGTAGTCATAAGGCTATTCTACAATTAATTTCACAATTATCCTTTAGGTAAGCATATCACTATCACAATTAATAATATAAAACATATCACAACTGTAAATAATACTGTGATAACACCCTCATATATGAAATATTTTTTCACACCTCTATCTCTATAGAATAGATTTTTAGAATGAAAATTATTGGCTCATAAGAATAAATTTTTAAAGGTTCTAGAGATATTTAAAGTCTTCCAGGAAGTTTGTACTTATTCACATTTGTTTCTATATTAAATTCCCAAAGCCATTACATATCATTGATTATTATAAAAAATCATGTTCATGTAGAAAAGTAGTTTGTGTCTTTTTTCTAGCAGTTTATGGAAGAGTGTCTGATGTATACAAATGGTAGACATAGTAATACTTCATTATTGTGTAGCAACATGGTCACATACCTACTCTTACTTAGTTCTCACAACAACTCAGTGAAGTAGATACTATTATCTCTATTACAGGGGAGAAATAGACTTCAAGTTAACATTAAAACAGTCTGCTTATTAAAGCCCTTCTCAGGAACACCCATTCAAACCTTCAAGAATTTGGCTGAGAGAAACAGCAATTCTTCCTCCTTTCCTTCTAGCTAGTATGCAATTTGACAGGTAGCTCTTAATGAAAGGTATTATACCTAGGTGTTTCATGAGTATCACAGTCAAACTGGGTTGCTCAGAAACAAAACTAATTTCAGTGTCCTGATTACCCAGGTTGAAAGGAACCTATTCACATCAAAGGCAAACTGTATAGCTGAGCCAAGTTTTCTTGCTTATTGGGAAGAGTATCAGTTCTATGGTCATTTGTGTATAATGGCTACTCCTTTAACACAGTGCTGAGGAAAAGGGTAGTAGTAGTTTTAAGATGGACATCCAGAATAGCACAAATTCTTACCTTAACTATAAGTCCTTTTGAGTCAACCAACCATATCTTTTTTCTGGCTTTCTCCTTTGGTAAGCCTTCTTTTACCATAGCCATAACAAGCAGGTTCGCAATACCTAAGGCAGCCTGAGATAAAGGTTAAGAAACAGAAGTGTTAGTATAGCTGATGTCAAATATATATAAATAAAGAAATTAAAATTAAAAAAAAGAAAAAAGAAGACAGAAGTGTTTAGTTATTCATTGATATCATGAGTTACATTTCACCCAATTTTGTCTTTTTTTAAATAAGGAAATACAAAATGGTTCTGTCTGCTGACCTTGGGAGCAAAGTATTTTTATCATATTTGAATTGAGCTAAGTAACAATTACCGATCTTATTGTAACAGAATCCCTATTATATGGCTTGCTATTTAGCCACAAGTGACATTCTTGATTGTTGGTATAAGTAGTCTTGTTACTACAATTAATACTTGCTTCAACAAGAAAATACTTAATTTAAAATAATAAACTGGTCAATCATCTTTAATGGACTGTGATGTTCAAGTTCCTCTATTGAATTTGAAGAATGAAGCCTGGTCATTTGTGTGAGAACTGGACCAATAAGGCAACAGAACAAAATTGACCCAAAAAATCTTTTTTTCTAAGTATTTATTTACTTGGACAAAGAAAGTACTGTGAAATATCTTGCAAGATGAAAGGAAGCAACTTCTCTGGCATTTGGCAAATTTTGTGATAATTTGTGAAATTTCCAAAATCTTTTCAGGGATAAACAAGCAGCATTTTGTAATGACCCAACCACGAATGCCCTATCAAATATCAAGGACAGGTCTGTGCTGTGCATCAAAATTCTTTGGCAACTCAAAGAAGAAAGATGCTAAACTTACGCACAGCCTGTAACAAGCTATAGAAATAAAATACTCAACTGTAACTTAACCCAGATTTCTTGCTTTGATGTGAAAATGAATTTGTGCTTTACATTCTGAATACTTTCACATTTGTATCTTAGATTTTAAGTTTAGTTCCATGTGTTTAATTTTAAGAAGTAAACGCAAAACCAACACCAATTTCTACCAATATGAAACATTTATTTATAATCATGTTAAATTTGAAAATTTGATACTTAAAATATTTATAGCCACAAAGTACTCTTTCTTTAGTATATTTTATCATTTTAAATAGATTTAGGTACTTTTTTGTAAGATTCTCAAACATAACTGAAATTTTAATTTCTTTTTTTTTTTTCCAAAGATCCATTTATTTATGCATACAAGAGCTGGGGTACAGGCCAGAGTCCAGGGAGGTGAAAGGATTCACCAGAGACAGAGTGGGGAGCAGAACAGGCAGACTGACTGAAACACACTGCTGAGAGGAGCAGTGGGCACAGCAGGAGAGGTCTGCCTGGCCTTGTGGGTCCCCTCCCTGGCTGGCGGCAGGGATCAAACTCATGCTGCAGTGGCTGCGGTTTGCTTCATAGTGCGTTGCTTAACCCACTGCGCCACCAGGGAGGCCCTGAAATTTTAATTTCTACTTTAGAGGTGGATTATTATTACTGAAGTATAATTTTCTTATTTCAAAAGATTTGTTTATAGAAAAGGATAACAAAACAGCATAAATTTGTGTTGCTACCATTTCCTTCTAAAAATTTAATGTTTTGGTTCTTTTTAACATGAACAGAATGCAAAATGAGTATCTAATTCAAACTATTTTTCTTAAAAATTTGTATGTATTTATATATGTGCACACTAAGTTGAGTCAAATCAATAAGACTGTTCTATGTGAAACTGGGAAACATTAAAAATCATTAATATATACAAACTTGTAGTAAATGTCCACAGTGGTGTTATTTATAAACTCCTAGTCTGAAAACTTCTCAAATGTCCATAAGTAAGAGAATAAACAAGTTGTAGTATCTTTATATAATGGAAGAGTACTCTTCAATTAATGAGTAATGGATACACAAAATACTACCAAAGAGTCTCCCAATAAGCATACTAAGTGAAAGAAGCCAAACAAAAATAATCTTTTTTACTTGATTTATATCAATATGAAAACATGTAAACTAATTTGAGAAAGTGACAGAAAGCAGAACATTGGTTGTCTGGGGATGTCAGGAGTTAGGAGCCAAGGGAAATTACAAATAGATACAAGGAAATTTTGTGGGATATATTCACACTCCTCATTGTGGTGATAGTTTCTAGGTTTCACATATATCAAAAGTTACCAAATTGTATATTTCAAATATATATATTTTATTTTATGTCCATTATACCTCAATAAATTTGTTACAAAATAGAAAAATAAAATAAATGAAAGTCAGCATCAGATATAATAGCTTAAAAGTTTTTAGATACAATAATACATTATAAACATTTTTGTTATTGTACAGGCACTATAAATATATATAACAAAGACCTATAGCAGTATTTGATAATCTTACAAATTTAAAATAAAAAAGTATAGCTCTATATTAATGTCACCTATGAAAAATTAATATGTGTCAATACTCAATGTGGGATATTTCAATAAAGCCTCTAATTGCAATAAGCTAAAAACTTGAAAAAAAACATCAAGCTCTGAATTAATGGATACTTAAAATGAATTCTCTGCTCATTAGTGTAGGAGAACATTATTATATAAATTAAGTACCTCTCCAGCTCCTTGAAATAGTATTGTCTGATCAGACAGTTTGTTCTTGGTTATTCGAAGAGCTGCAAGGACACCTGCAACAGCGACAGATGCTGTTCCTGAAACAAATAATAAGTACCCTTGAGTTATTCACAAACAGAGCCTGTCAAATTCTGAAGCTCATATTTTGAGTATCTTCAAATCATCATATAAGATCATATAGCAAGTTAACTGGGATAGAAAGGGACCTGTAGTTACCTGATCCCATGCTTGCGTATGATGTGAGATTCTCAGGTTACTGATATCAGTATTTTAGATAGTGACGTACTACTACTATCCTTAAAAACTTTCCAAAAGTATTATTTTGGGAATACAATGAATGAATGTTGGGTTTGGATTATGTGAATTACAGTTCAAACTGATTACTAGCTGAATTAATAAAGATAAACCATTTTGTACATTAGTTTCCTAGTGTGCAATATAGTTGTACTATCTACTAAGGAAGAATACTAAGTACCACTACAATCTTTCACCGAGGTGCTAAAGACTGTTGTTGATCCCTTCCATGTAAAGTAGTAAGCACACACAGTAAGTACTTGTTAATAATAGTGCAGGTAGTAGTGATATTTTTGTTACATTTGGAATTTAATGTTTTAATCTTCAATATGAAAAATTAACAGTTAATATCAACTAAGATCTGATTTTATTGTGTTCTTTACTATCATAATGTCTTCCTATTTATGATAGTCACTGTTTTTTTTATTACAAAGGTGCTGAACAAAATTAAGATAAAACTTAATTAGGCTAAAAACTGAGTTTTCTTCATTATGCCAATGACTATAGAAATATCACCAGTTCTAATTTTATTACTTCACCATATAAACTTCCACAGATCACAGAGCAGTTCTTTTGCTTTGATTATAATTACATAGTTCAACTTCTGACTCAAGTCTTATATAAAACTTTGCAACCACTACAGTACTTTCCAGCTGTATCTACATTTTACTTTTCTAAACTAACATTCTACCTATAATGATTCCCAAGTCACTCAGTTCCCTAGTAAACTTTAAATACCCCCTATTTGGTTAAAAAACAAACAAACAAACATAGATCAGAGTAGGTTAGATGAAAGATGCAATGATGAAGTGTTATGATGCCAAGCACCAAAGGCAAATTCAAGGTTTAGCATCAGTATATTATTTTCAATCTTTTGACAAGAAAGTTTCTTTCCTGTGGAACCTGTAGTCCCAAAAAAGCTGACAATAATAATTACTGAAGACCTGTTTGTCTTCTGCATGTTTTTATTTAAGAACATAATGCAAACTATAAGAAGTGCTTACAACTGAGCCACTATTGCAGTAAATCACAAACTATGTTAAGTCATACATTATGTAAAGGCAACTCATGTACACATTATTTAAAAGTAAGTCAATGTAAAAATATAGCTCATCTATGTCAAAAAGATACCATGACAGAATTAGACAATTTGATGGACTCACACCTAAAGACAGGTTCAGATTAAATGGATATCAAATCACTATATATCACAAATAATATCTCAAGCTCTCTTGATTTCAGGACCTTTTCTAGTAGGTTGGTCAGAAGCTTAGTTTTAAGGAACTCTAAACTCTCTTCCAACTCTGAGATTCTGTAATTTCCACGATCCTATAACTTTTACCAGTGTTATATTTAACCAGTTGAACAAAGAAGGTCAAAATATTATCAGCAATCATCACATTTGTATTATTTGATTTTATAAAAGAAAGGACATTTAAGATCAAAGAGACATAATAGTACAAAGCGCCTACACATAATGTGGTGACTTGTTTTTATAATGCCATGCTATCATTCTGTATTGTCATTTTGTTTTAAAATCCTAATGTTTTAAGTTCAGATGTAGTACCCCAAGTAAAGCAAAATACGTTTCTATCTACACTGAATATCAGCACCTTATATATAAATGTATGTTTTATATATCCTGGGGCTTACTGAAACATACTAATTTCTCTTCCTAGAATTATTTTAAGAAATCAGAGAGATATAATTTGCACTACTAAGAAGTTAACTCAAACATGATTCTTGGACAAGTCTTGTCCTGCCACCTGGATAGGAAATATCACTACCTCCTATTACTACCTTGACTTAAATTTCACTATAGTAAATGGAGTGATATAGCAAGTTTGTATTTCATAAAAATTTCAGTTTTCACAATTATTCTAAAATGTTTTGAGACTGAATACTAAAACTTTTGTAAATCAAAGAAATGACAGTTTATTTATATCACTTTCTTTTAGAGCATACTTGATATTTAACATTTTAGCAACATACTAGAAAGATTCAGTATTAAAATATTAGAAACTTTATATCTGTGTATAATAAGATTTTAACAACAATAGGTCATCAGTTATGCTGGGTTTTTGGTTGTAGTGTCAGTCTTTTAGCAAAGAATGACCTCTGCTAATACAATATTGTGTTAAATTCTGATTACTATACGTAAAAGGTAAAAGAAACTGATGTGTAATAGATAATTATTATCTTCATGTGTTACTAGATAAATATAAGATCAGATTAAGTATAACAGTAAAAATTGTTTAAGTAGGGTCCAAGGCATTTCAAGTACATTAGTACCTGAGCACACTATTAAAAGAATAATGTGAGAAGTGGGACAGGAGGATTTACTATGAAAGAAAAAAGCATGTGCAAATGTGAAGGTAGGGGTGACGTCATTAAAAATGGGGGGGGTGTTGAACACACAATTTAATTTTCCTTTCCCTCAATAAACTCTACTAGAACAACAGAAAGGAAATTTTAAAACTCAAAGAGATCTGGAGAATAGGATAACAGTAAAATTTTAAAAGCTAGAACGCAAATAGAAACTGATAATTGACTTAACAGAGTTGAGAAAGCTGAATTTTTAGCCAGTCATGGGGCACGCTAAGAGACAATCAGGTTGACTCAGCAAAATACTCAAAAGGACTGGGTACAGGAGTCACCAAGGACCTCTGGAGATGGGGATGGGAAAGTGGGTAAAAATGAGAGCTTGTTCTAAAACCTTGTCCATCAAATACTATTCATGAAACAGAGGAGGTGTGTGTACTGTAAGACACCACATATAATTTTAAGACACAGGAACCCAGGGTCACATACTGAAAAAAAAAAAAAAAAAAAAAGGTTTACTGGATGTTCATATACCCAGTTAAAGGGACCCCAATCTTTTTCTACTTGGCNAGGAACCCAGGGTCAAATACTGAAAAAAAAAAAAAAAAAAAAAGGTTTACTGGATGTTCATATACCCAGTTAAAGGGACCCCAATCTTTTTCTACTTGGCTCAAGGAATCCTGGCAGAAAGCTAACACCAGAAAAGAAATTGGAAAAATATTTCTGTGGAATTTGAGCAGTGTAAAAGAAAATAATCATACTGACAAGGAAGAAGATTCCTTCAGGAAATGGTCCAAGATACCTTACAATATAGATCCAGAATACAAACTCCAACTTTATAGTGAGCTTCTGGAAATGTGAATGGAAAGAGATCCCAAAGTATATGTGAAACTGTAGGTATTTCATGTTCTGAAGCAATGTGTATGTGCTCATTTTCTCCAAGCATCATTGACAGTCAGGATTATAATAAAAATCTTTGCTAGTTTGATAGAGAAAAACAATTGCTAATTTGCTGTTTAATATGCTTTCCAAAACTTAGGATGTGGTTTGAATTTAAAACATGTTTTCTGGCAAATGTAATTTTGTGTGTGTGAAATGTCTGATCTACTATACCTGATTTTGAACTTTTCAATCATCACAGCCTTTAGTATAAGGTTATGTCACATTTATGTTTAAAAATCCTAATAAATGAAAATTATTAAAGTTAAAATCATTTTTGAAAAATATTTAATGCCATGCCAGAAAACAGTCTGACTCCAAAGAGACTATCATGGAAAGAAAAATCTCTTTTTTTAGATGACCAGAAAATGGTACTTTATTCCTTTAATCTGAATTTGCTGAATTCTGATGGCCTCCAGATTATGAAATTAAATTTTCAATTTTTTTCCCACATATTTTTCTCACTTAAAAGCAATTTATAATTAAAATGCATTATGGTCTAAATACATTTTGAATGAAAATCTGTATCATGTAAATTAATTTAGATTGCTACTACAGTAAAAAAAATTAGTTTTTTAAATCAAATACTATTAATGGAATAATATCTTTAAATCTTCTATTTAAAAAAAAGAAAAAAAATTCCCCCAAAGATTTGGTGTAAGAATATTTATTTACATGGTAATCCCATAATAGTTACATAATTATTTTTATTGGCACTAGAATGCAATTTTTATGCCCACAGTGGAGTGAATATTACATTTGTGAGCAATGATGGTAAAAACTCAAGGTTGAAAGGTAAAACAGAAACATATGACACCACCAATTTTCTATTAGCATGGAGCAGTACAGAGAAATGTGCAAAATGATGTGGTCATCAGAACCCCACTAATTTAATGAGAAAGCTTTCTCTAGTCAGAGATTATTAGATTCATTTTTCTCAAACCTATCTTTAATGTTGGCAAAGACAGTAATATTTTAAAACTTCTATGTGAAAATGGGTAGACTATGTGTGTAAGTGAAGCTTTAAATCAGATTAACTGGGGTGAAAAACTAGATATTTAACACCCCCATGATGATAACTTGCAGAGAGGAATTTTCTGCTGTGTATCCTCAAAGTTCTCTCACATCCAGTGCTTTTCACCATGGCTGGGCATCTACCCCTAAGCTTTCCTAACTGTAATGCTGATGCACACCAGGTCCTGATCTCCAAATTTCTGGTCTTGTTTAATACAAACTTTTACCCATCACTTTTCTTAAATTGAACCCGTTTATTAATTCGGCATAATAATTCAAAATTATGTAATACAGGATTCCCCTGCTACCTAAAAGTAGACTGTTTCTACGAAATTCTTACAACCCAAAGTGGCATAAAGCAACGAAGCAATCACCATTAACTTAGAAAAAAATTTGAACATTTCTATGTGCCCAAAACAACCTATCAATCATTCTCTAGTTCATGGATAACATGATATATTCTAGAGTCATAGAGTACTTTTCTCAAATATATGAAATAAGAAAATGTATGAAATCCTCAAGCATTAATAATTCCTGGTAATTAACAGGTACCTAAAATATAGGTACTGGACTTAAATTATTATAAAATTATGAACTAATTTCAGGACATGTTATCCACACAAAGTGAAAGTTGTATTACCTTGAATATCATCATTGAACGTGCAATACTGGTTTTGATACTTGTTCAGGAGGCGAAATGCATTTCTATTGGCAAAATCTTCAAATTGAATAAGGCAATTCATGCCATACCTATAGGACAAAGAGGTTAGTAAAATAAGATTAAAAATAAAGTCTGACAGCCTAAATAAAAGGCAAAAAATGACTTTCTAATAAAAGGGCCTATGTTGCTACTTAGTCCACTGAGCAATGCTTATTACAGAAAGAACATTTTGCTGGCACTGTGATCACTTTTGCATATATACTTCATTACATTTCACTGAAAGTTCACTTCTATTCTTCACCATACAACTGACCCCTGTTATATGATATACCTATCCCAACCTTCCCTGGTCCCTTCTGATAACCATTAATTGCCCTTAAAGCCTTAAAGGTTAATTTTGTTTTATTTAGTTCAGCCATATGGTTTGGTTTCCACATATGAGTGAAATCACGTAGTGTTTTCTCTCCCTGTCTGACTTATCTCACTTAGTGTTGAGTTTTTAAAAAATAGTCACTAAGCAGGAGCAAAAAATATATAATGGAACAAAGATAGTTTGTCCAATAAATAGTGCTGGGAAAACTGGACTGTTACATGCAAAAGAATGAAGCTAGACTACTACCTCACACCAAGCACAAAACCAACTCAAAATGGATAAAAGAAATTAAACATAAGACCTGAAACCATAAAATACATAGAAGAAAACATAGGCAAAAATACTACATGACATGCTTCTTAGTAACATCCTTAAAGACACATCACCGAAACTAAAGAAAGTAAAAGAAAAGATAAACAACTGGACTACATCAAATTAAAGAACTTCTGTACAGTAAGAGACATTACCCAAAAGAAAAAGACACCCCACTGATAGGGAAAATTTTTTGCATTCCATACAATTGTTACGGGACTGATCACAAAGATCTATATAAAATTCACATAACTCAACAAAAAAAGTAAACAATTCAGTCAAAAAATGGGCAGAACTTAAAAGACACTTCTCCAAAGAGGAAATGCAAATGGCCAAAAGGCATATGAAAAATGCTCAACACCCCTCATAACCAGGGAAATACAAATTAAAACCATAATGAGAAACCACCTTACACCAGTAAGGAAGGCGCATATTAAAAAAAACTAGCCTCTACAAATGTTGGCAAGGATGTGGTGAAAAAGGAACCCTCCTACACTGCTGGTAGGAATGCAAACTGTCCCAACCACTACGGAAAACTGTATGGAGCTCCTCCGTCTACTAAAAATGGAACTACCATATGACCCAGCAATCCCATTCCTAGGGATTTACCCAAAGCACACAAAAGCATTAGTTTAAAAGAATACATGCACCCCTATTTTTATTGCAGCACTATTTATAATAGGTAAGACTTAAATAAACCCAAAATGTCCAAAAATAGATGACTGGATCAAGAAGATGCAGTATATACACAATGGAATACTATTCAGTAGTGAAAAAGATAAACCAATGCCATTTGCAGAAACATGGATGGAGTTTGAAGGGATTATGCTCAGTGAAATAAATCAGAAGGAAAAAGAAAAATACCAGATGGTTTCACTTATAGGAGGAATATAAGGAAACAAAGAAAAAATAACATCAACAAAAAAAACCACAACAAAAATAAACAGACAACTACAAATCAGAGACATTTTGCAGGGAAGAGGGAGGGATTAGGATCAAGGCAGGGATGGGAAGAGCCAAAGGAACTATGGTGATGGTGCACTGGTGAACTGGTGGTGGAAATTCTATGGGGACTTACGTGTATTACAAGAAAAAAAAATAAATAAAATATAAAAACAAAGGTAAAATACTATAAAAAGAATAATCACTAAGTGGTTTACATATGTTTCAATATCAATAGTTTCTATTAGTAACAGAAAAAGATTAGATTTGTCAAAAGAAGTTTTAAAAAAACATTGTTTAACACCTATAGTAATCTTTTGGTTGAATTCTCAAATACAATGAATAACTTTCAAGTATAATCTTAATCTTGGTTATTTATATGTTTTATATTCTTCATATTCGACCAATCTTTCTTTTAAAACATTTATTTTCTACCAATGAAGGTACCAATGAAGAAAAATTCCTATGAATTGCTTTTTTTCCCAATGACATTTTAAAATTCCTGCCCTTATACATTCCTCTTTTCCTTCCTACCAAAGTCCTTTTGGAAATATAAATATCTGCTCAGAAGAGTTTTAATAGACTTCTTCAAAAGAATTATTTTAGTGCAAGTAAAAAGAATTAGGAACTTCCCCCATGAACAAATGATAGCTAATAAAATATGAGGATTAGGAAGTGAATGGTGTAAAAGTTCTACTGCATAAATCTTAACTCTGAAATATTCTTCTCTCTCTCCAAAGCCCTATCTTCCATCTAGCCCACTGACTGGCTCAAAATCTGCTTTTCATTTTGGTTCTTCTATCTCTTCTCACTCAGTCTTTCTAGCTTCGCCTCTGATGCGAGAGTTATTTCAACACTGGCTCTCTCACTAAACTCCACTGTCGCCTGTTGTCCTCTCTCTCTCTCACTCTAACTCCCTCACTCCACTTAGCACATAAATCCCTATTATTGAGTCCAGCCAATATTTATTTTCATCACTTACTGATCCACAAGCCTGATCCCAAAGCCACTTTTACAAATCTTTACTCTTCTTGTCCCACAAGCATTCAATCTCCTACTAGTCCCTACCTCACTAGATTAATGTTATCCAGACAGAACTGTCCCCCACTATTGATTAATCTACTAATCTATCCACATAAAAAAAAACCATCTCATTTTAATTATTATAGCTTTTTAGTAACTTTATAATTTTACTTCTTTTCGTCCTCTACTTCCAGGAAATATTCTTTTATGGACCTAACTGCTTCAATTTTACTTCTCAGATTTGATGTCTCCCTCTCTATTAGCTTCATATCCCCAGGAATTCTCAGGACTATCTGGATTTAAAATAACATCCCTTGACTAGACAAAATCAATCTGTCTTCCCCTCCAAACCTCTCAGATGAGACGGCAACTGACCTTCCCTCATTTCTCACTTCTTTTTAATATTATACCTATAATTCAAAGACAGTCTCAAAGCACCATGTCCCGACATCACAATGCAGATGAGACTCTCCCTTTCCTCTGATCCAACAAAATACAAATTACTTATTTTATTTCCCTTGTGGTTTTTTTTTATGTATTAGTACAGTTAAAGATTATCTTTTTTAGTAACTATAAAATTCATGGCAAAAACTTGTATCTATTTGCACTATTCTTTTTTTTTTTAAAGATTTATTTATTTACGCATACAAGAGCTGGGGTACAGGCCAGAGGTGTGGGGGGTGAGAGGATTCACCACAGAGAGCAGGGAGCAGAACAGGCAGATCAACTGAAGTACACTGCTGAGGGGAGCAGCGGGCACAGCAGGAGAGATCTGCTGCACCATGTGGGTCCCGCCCTGGCCGGCAGCAGGGATCTAACTCGTGCTGCAGTGGCTGCTGTTTGCTTCATAGTGCGTTGCTTAACCCACTGCGCCACCAGGGAGGCCCCTATTTGCACTATTCTTATTATTAGTGAGGTTTAGCATCTGTTTCTATGACTCTTGGTCATTCTATAATTCTTTTCTGTAAGATTGTATGTTCCTGGTTATTTTTTCTATTCTTACAATCTTTTTCTTTAATATTTCACAGACACTCTTTAAATATCAAAGGTAGTAGCTTTCTGTCCTATATGCTACATATGGTTTTCTTACTCCTGCATCCTGTGCCATTGATCAGATGGTGGTCCTGCTTTCTTTGCTTCCACAAAAGCACTTTTAAAATGTTTGGTGGTCAGACCTTTTAGTATTTTTATTTATAATTTCTTCCCTTGAGATGCTATACTTCCTACCATGATGTAATGTCTTTTTCACATATACATACTTTAGCCATAATCAAAACTTTTTTCTAATGATATCATCAACATAGAAAATAACTAAGCTCTATATTTGGTAATATTTTTTAATACTTTGATGAAGACTTTTAAAGATAATTCAAAAAAATTTTTAGATAATTTGTGCAAGGATCACTTCAATTATTAATAGTGCACCCTTTCCCTTAATCACCTATAATCATACATTATATTTTGGTATATAGTTGGTACAGAAACAGAACTTTTCTCTTTTATTCCACTACTGCTATAAACAACAAATATGTCTTCAGTTTTTGTGTATGTGTATCTATGTTGTACACTCATTCTCCTCAATCACTCTGTGAGTCAGGCACTGTAGTATTCTTATCATACAGATGAGAGGACATGTTGGCACTGCTTGGTAATGTTGGTCTTATTGAGATTAGTCCATTACTTTATCTAAAAAAAAAATGACTTCATTTCAATTACCATAGTTTTTAAATAACTTTAATATTTAGTAATTTATCTTTCATTGTTCTTTTTATGTATCTGCTTATTCGGGCAGTGGTGGTAAAACATATGCTCTATAGTTGGAGCTCCTGGGATGAAATCTGCCCCTGCTCGTTTATTTTGTGTCCTTAAAAGTTCTGGGCCTCTGTTTCTTCAGTAGAAGAAATGAGAATAATAATGGAAATGAAATGAAAATAATAATTTTAATCAAATTAGAAATCAGGATTAAATGAAGTGATGAATGCAAGTGTTCAGTGTGCACAGACTGGCACACATTATGTACTCCAAAATCGCTAAATTTTTAAAATCATTTAGTGTTAACAACAGAAACTAGACAATGAAATAATATCTTGAAAAGTCTAAGTGAAAATAGCTGTTTTTCTAGAATAATATATACAGCAAAGCTATTTTTTAAAAGTAAATTGAAACAAAGTTATCTTTAGATAAAAAAAAAACTTCAGTAACTTTAACTAAAGTAACTTCTAAAGGGTGTGTTTCACAAAGAAAGAATATGATTCCAGAAAAAGTCTGTGCTATGGGCCTCCTTGGTGGCACAGTGGGTTAAGCAACACACTATGAAGCAAACAGCAGCCACTACAGCACGAGTTAGATCCCTGCTGCTGGCCGGCCTGGGAGGGGACCCACAAGGCCAGGCAGACCTCTCCTGCTGTGCCCGCTGCTCCCCTCAGCAGTGTACTTCAGTTGATCTGCCTGTTCTGCTCCCCGCAATCTGTGGTGAATCCTCTCACACACACACCCCCACACCTCTGGCCTGTACCCCAGCTCTTGTATGCATAAATAAATAAATCTTTAAAAAAAAAGGTCTGTGCTATAAGACAGTAAAATCTAAGTACAACTAATTTTTATCCATATGAAACGGTATTGATAGGTAAGACTACTTCTGAGAAGGTTGGTAAGTTTCTCCAAACACCAGCAATATAGCAGAACAAATCCTTTAGAACAATCATTTCAGTGCTCTGGAAATCAACACAAGACAAAAGAAATAAAAACATGAAGGCAAACTGGGGAGTGGAACATCAAATTCTTATTCACCTTATATCTATGATGCAATTACAGCAAACTCTTTAGCTGGCTTCATTTAAAATTACCAGAAGACATTTCTGTGGTTATAAATGAGAGTATTTTTTGAAATCTTCACAGAGGAGCAAACTTTGTGGAAGCAACTGTTTAACCCCAAACACAAATATCAGTCAAGAATCACCTAGTGCTTGTGGAGGCTCCTTCCCTACTTGTCTGGTTTCTAAGCAGATCTTCAGAAAGGAAAGGCTACGTGATTTTGCAAAGAGCCTGAATATGGTTTGCTCCCAAAGTGTCATGTGCTGGCAGATATAGCAGCATCTGATGATCTGTCATTATGTTCAGAGGCAACAGAACCTGTGGTCTCAATACATGATGAGTATTCAGAACTTTCTCAGTTCTATTCCGGGATCTACTACTTACTTGGTCCTACGGTTTGGAGCTTGTTACTCTTTCCCATGGTAAAAATGAGGTTCCCACATTATGGTTTGCCTTTAGTGTGTAGGACACAATGTGGTCAGGCTATAAATTTATAATGTTTTCTAAATGAAATCTTGGAATGGGCAGAGGTAGTATGATGATGTAGACGATAACTTATCATTTACCGAAGTTTATTTTAGAAGTATCCCTGGAGAATATTGCATATCAGTTTTAACTCCATGACTTTTCTCTACCTGGTAGTTAAATCTGATTTTACTCCTAAAGATTGGGAGAGAAGCATTCCGAATTCATTTTGTGATACAAGCAGCTTGCATCATATAATAAAAGAAAACCATGTGAGGGATACATTGTTCCAGATTGAACCAGCCTTGTCACTATGAAATTATAAATAGTAAATCACAAAGAAGTAAGCCAAGTCAATTCTACATAACTATGAAAAGAACCTACTATTTTATGATCAAAATAACACATAAAATAGTGGGTGTAAATGGTTTTAAAAAGTTAACCAAAATGCCACCCATAAAATTAGCATGTAAAAACTGCAGGGGATATTTTCTTGTGGCATCAGACAAAAACTTTATTACCGTGACTAATCACCACCTCTAGCACGTTCTGAGTGTCAGGCACTGTGTCCCACATGGTAAAGGGATTAACTCGCTTAGTGCTCTAGGCATCCCAGTGAGGAAGGTACTGTTAGTGATCATTTTACAAACGAATACCCTGGACCACAGAGACATTAAGGACTGGGGTTGAGTTCTGACTACTTAGTGGAAGTGTCTTGACAGAAATACAGCACCAATGGTTTTAACTGCTTTATACACTGGCTCTCAGCGCACCAACATCATGACCAAGAAACAGAAGTAAACTATGTGTTTATAAATAAAAGAACTGCCCTGATAAAACAACACAGTTATAATTATATCATAAAACTAACAAGACAGCCATTAGTATGAATTCAACAGGCTAAGTACTTTATCATAAGTATATGAACAGATGATTATAAAATATCAGTAATTCATATAACTAAGTCAATAAGCACATTTTGAGTTTAGTAAAAAGATATTTAGCATTTATAACATACATGCCACTATGTAGCATTCAAATCAGAGTACTTTAGTTCTGACAGGTATCATTTTAAATAATGTAATTAAGGCCTCAGGGTGCTCAAAGAATTGAATGGCAAAGAAGAATCATGGATCATGATCTTAAAGACCTTAAAATGCTTATCAAATCTCACTGAAAAGACAAAGAATGCAAACGAAAAAAAGACGAAAATTATTCCAATTAAAAGCAAAATAAATGGTACACAGAGATGACTACAGGATTTAGGAAGGACAACAGGGTAACAAGATAAGGCTTAAATTGGGAACTTGGATTCAAATAAGGAGAAGAGTAGGATGGAGAAAGAAAATAAAAAAGATTTTGAAGTTTGTGCTCTAGGACACTGAGAACAGAATTTTATAGCAATATTGGGCACTAAATTTCAGATTAGGAATAGTCTTAAGTGCCAGTATAGGTAGTTTGATGTTGACTCAAGTTCTTTTTGGGGAAGAACTATTAATTCCCTTGTCAAGTTTGTATATATATTTTAGGAATTCAGATCATCTTTAGATGAGTGACACATTTTCAGCATATATCTCTATTGTCAATCTTCCAAAGGAACTCCAACTCTATTTCCAAAATGATAGGGGAAGTGTTCCATTATGGATTTTTTTATTCTTTAAAAGAGGAATAAAAATTTAAGATAATATTTTCATATGTTGTCAACTATTCTTTCTCAGTGATGGATTCCTGCAAAAGCATCTACAGTATAGGAAAAAATCACAACGCTCTATATCAAGAACATCCAATGAAGAATCACAAGCAAAATTAGAATCATTCTGCCTGGGTATTGCCTTGACTCTCAAAAAAAGGAATAGTTTGTAAGGTTGTGAATTCCTTAAAATTCACCTAATTCTGAAGCTGCATTTATAACCAAAATAGCTATTTTGCATATTTTAGTAAATACCATTAAAACTTTTTCTCTCCTCTAAAATCAGTGAGTTTTTTCCCTTATAGGTCCTAGAAATTCTGAAATGTTTCCTTACAAATATTATCCAACACTTCTAGCACTGACACCACCAACGTGAATACACTGCAATAATTTTCTATCTGCCTTTCACATTTAATCTTACTAGTCAAATATTTTTATGTGTTCTACTAATACACCTTTATTATTAATTGCCATGCTTTCTATTCTGACTAAATTCAAGTTTGTTTAGTCTTGTGGATCACATAACTGCAACAATACTACAATCTCATGACTAGTCTCCATGTTTTTGTTTTAGTCATGCTATTTCAAAATAGGCCCTTTGAAATAAGATCTCAGCTAACTTTATTTCCTACTATTGCTAGAAAGAAACCTATCCTTCTTTTCTTTATTCAATTATACTGAGTATATATTAGGGAAGAGAAATTGTACTAGATGTTGGCATTCTTACTGTCACAGAGCTTATAGGAATGTGGAGGATACAGTAAATTGGATACTATGATGTACTATGAAAAGTGCTATCATAGAGGAAATCCAGGATGTCAAAACACAGACACGGGTATTTACTCACAATTAGGGAAAGTAGGAAAGACTTTCTAGAGGAAGCTAAAGCCTGAAGGATAAGTATGGATTTACTAAGTTAAGAGCAAGGGAAAGAATTTTTGAGGCAAAGGGAACAAGTTCAAAGGCTCGGCATTACAATGGCATATTCCAGGAAATGAAATAAATTAAATATGACTGAATCACAGGATTTGAAGAGAAAAAGATAAGAATTCAGGCTAAAGAATGCCAGATTATGTAGGCTCTCCATGTTAAGGAGTTTGTACTCAGTCCTAAACCAGAACATTAAACAGGAGTATGGCAAGATCAAATAGGATTTTAGACTAATGGTGGCCCAGGGTGAAGAGTGGATTAAAGAAGGTCACGTCTAGATGTACTGTAGAAAGTCTACTCAGATGGTGCTACAAATACTAGGCCTGCATCTAGAAATAAGGGGATAGGATTCATGAGGTATTTAGGAGTAAGAATTAACAATATTAGGTGAAAAGAAGTAGATAATAAGAGGAGGAAATCAAGGCTTGAACTACTAGGAAGAAGATGGAAAAATTAAAAAGATAGGGAACCTTGGGAAAAGAAGCAGGTTTGGTCAGGAAGATCATGAGTTCAGCTTTGAATACCCTGCTTTTGGCACTACTTTAGAGACAAACAATTATTATGAGTAGTTATCATGAGAAATTAAGATGAAAAACTGAAGTTTTTCAGAGTTTAGTAGCTACAGGTGAAGATGAAGCCCATGACACAACCACAAGGGATCTATACAGTGATGTGATGCTAAAGGCCCTTAAAAATGTAGTTTTTAGGAAAAAGGTCAAAGTATAAAAATGTTTATATACACAGAAATTAAAGTGGGTTAACAACAGATTTCAAAAATAGGAAAAATAAGTGGACTTAAGAAATTGGGAGAATATAGAGATATGATAAATCTAATTGATCTAAGAATGTAAGACATGGTAGAAGAAGAGTTTACCTAAATGTGGGGTATTAATTTGAAAAGTACAGAAGGGAGAAATTAGAGATTACCTCCCAGTCCTACAGCACTATGTGAACCAATAAACATTACTCTATGAGAAAACTATAGCTAAAGAGGATATCACAGTGAAAATAGCGTTTTTGTAAAGCAAGGAGGTAAAGCGCATATCCAATTAGGGAATGAAGATGTAAAGAAGCGTGATATTAAAAAATGGGTTTCCAAAAACATAATGGAAAGGTTTGAAAGGAAGCAACAATATTGGGATTTTTGATTTATGGGAAATAATGCAAAACATCAAGTATGAGAAAGCATGAAATATGCGAAAGAATATATGGAAATAGATAAATCACATTATTTTTACATTTGAACAGGAGACCAAGTAAACAATATGATGCAAGATCTTCTATGATTTATGTCTACAGGCCATCTCATGGACTTCAAAAGTTGAGTTGGGGGAGATGGGTATATGGAAGTGGGGAGGTTGCATCCTGGTTCAACATGTCATTTTCTTTTGACAATGCACCCTTCTTGTGCCCAGGATGCCTGTGTATAAAGAATATATAAATTTAGAAAATTCTTTTATAAACTTCATCTATAAACTTACCATAGAGAATTCATGGTTTCCTCAAAAGCCTATTTCTGTATCTTACTCTTAACCTCAATCATGTGATTGAATTCTGTAGTTTGGATCACTAAATATGTCTATGCCAACATATCAATTTGGTCTTGATCAAACTAATTATATCTAAAAGTCAAAAACTTCCACAAAACAGTAGGATCAAATTTTGATCAGCAAAGAGATAGGCATTTTGTTATAGAGAATCAAAGTCAAACTTCTCAAGGTAGAAAGGTCTGTGGAGACCATATAGAAACAAGTAATGTCCAGGAAAGTTAAATAATACCCAAGATTTCAGAAGCAATCAGTCACATGAGTAAACACTGCTACCTCTGAGAAAAGTCAGAAAGGCCAATTATAATGGTCACTATGATGCTGGCAGACTTTTTTTTAAATGTAGGAGAATACCTTATTTCAGACTGTGAAAATAGAGACATTTGTCAGAATTTAGATATTCAAGTGAAATGAATATTACCATTCAAGGTGCCTAATTTCAAATTATGTATTTACCCAATGGTGCTACAACTACTCAACTTTCAAAGTGAATTTAAAACAGTTTCATCACTTTATAGCCCAACTTCATAAGTAGTTTCTTCCCTCTTTTTACACTAACAATAGGGATTTGAACATATACTTTATAAAGAAGAACTAGAGACTAGAGAACAAGATTATTTCTCAATAGTCATTACTAAAGTTTTTTTTTTAATGCAAACATTGTGACATTTAAAAGAAATGTCATTGGTTTTAAAGATAATCTCCATACCATCTACACCTGTGAGAATGGTCCATATCAAAATGATAAGAAACAAGTGCTGGTGAGGATGTAGAAAAAGGGAAACCTCTTAGACTGCTGGTGGGAATGAAAAATGGTCCAGCCCCTATGGAAACCAGTATGGAGGTGTCTCAAAACATTAAACTTGGATCTGTCATTTGACCCAGTAATTCTACTCTCAGGCATCTACCTAAATTTTTTTAAAATACTCATTTGAAAGGAAACTTACACTCCCATGTTTACTACAGCACTATTTACTACAACTAGATTATAAAAACAAAGTGCCACACAGATGAGTGGATCAAGAAGATGTGACATTATACATAATGGTATATTACTAGCAGTCAAAAGAGATAAACTCCTGCCATTGATGATAACATGGATGGAGCCAGAAAGGATAATGCTAAGTGAAATAAGTCAGAAAAAGAAAGATAAATACTGGATGGTGTCACTAATATACAGAATATAAAAGTAACTAAATAAATAATCCAATAAAGACATACTGAACTACTAAGCCTTGATTGCTGACTAGAAAACCAAAACACCAAGAAGAAAAGGGACAGAGGAGAGGAAGGAACAAAGAAGGAAGGAAGCACAGTGGTCTATGGTGATAGAATAGGGATAAGTTGGTGGTGCATACAATATGATTGTAATACCTGATGTGGGCACTTCAATATAACTTCAGTTAAAGTAAATAAACAAAACAATAAAAAACTAAGATAATCTCCAAAGAAGCATTCCAAAAGTAATATTCCAAAAGTAACCATAATCATGTACAGAGTTCTAGGGAATTATCTAAAAAAAGGTAACACTCAGATCTGTTTGTTTTTTTATTTTTAAATTCAAACTATTTTATAGAGAAACCTTAAAGTCAAAGTATATAAGAAAAAGGACTTTGCAGACATAACTATTTAAAATAAAAATCTTTGAAAAATAATATTCATTCTTATGCCTGTAAGTGACAAAAAAATGTGTGTATGTTATTTAAGAAAAATCTGAGAACTGTACATTTAGAAATAACTGAAGGAACAAATCCAATGTAAATCACAAATATGGCCTCTGGCACAATCATCTGGACTAATGTCAAAGTTAAACACTTTTTCTCTTCTATAACCAATACCCACCTACCAATAATGTATCCTGAAGTTATGTCTATTCAAAATTCCATATTAATAGTACTCTTTATATGCCAAAATATGATGTTTCCTACTTTATACATATAAAAGAATGTATTTTCTTTCAACAAACTACAACCCTCATGTATTCAATAATGTTGAAGGTCATTAAGGTCAAACCGCTTTAAGATTATTTCTATTGGCACCAATGTGGGTGCTTATAGGTCACCGTTTGTTTTTGGTTTTTTTCCCCTTAAAGAAGCTCAGAAATTATTTGAACTAAAAATTATAATTCTTTTGCAGAGATTCTACTTAGTTCTGAAAATTTCTTAGGGACAAAAGATGTATAAGAACTGCTTTTACTTCCTTTTGCATTAAATCATGTTTAAATAACTACTATATCTATATATTTAAATTAACAAGTACACTTAGATTTCAGAATGATTTTCAAGAATGCAACTCTCTCTCTGCCAAAAGGACAGTTCCAAAATCTGATCAACAAAAGCTGTTTGTAGTGGAAGGCTTGATTTAAGTGAGTTTATTGAATTTATCACCACAGGGGTGCATGGAAGTTTGATGATTTACCATTTGTAAACTAATACTTTAATTCTAGTATCACTGAGAAATACAAGCCAAGAAAAGTAATTTCTGTGCCTAAAACAGTACTTGCTGAAAAGAACACTTACAGTGAAGTTAACAATTAAATGAATTTAGAATCTGATTACCTTGGATTTAAGTTTTCCTCTGTCAGTAATTACAAATTGAGTCTTTTGGGTCACATTCTCCATCTTTCCACTACCCTTCTGAGAACTTTCCCAATTTTAAACCAATAAAAAGAATTGGATAAATATTCTCAATAGAGGTCAGATTAATAACCTAGGCCCTATGCTACCATGTGTAATATTGAAGTTTTGAAAAAGTCTGACCCTATTTCTAACATGATTGGTAAAAGTGAGGAAATAAAAATTCTATAATTTTTCTCTTGGAGGAGTCCAGATGGAAAATAGGGGTAGCCTTTCCAATTAGAGATTTCTGAATAAAACCATGACTACTAGGCAGGCAGACATACATGGCAAGCTGTATCTATTTAGCTTTGTCTAGATGAGAATATTATAATCCCCCTTTTTTCCATGGCTGTGTAGGAAACAATTTCTGAAAAATTATAACTACATTCTCATATGTGAGCAATAGACTAATAATAAAACAGGGTCAAAAGAATACTAAATCAATTGCTCACCTTCCCTCTCTCTGTGTATATGTGATACACTTCATTATTGTTAATTCATTGGAGACTATTTGGGGAACAAGACATAGATATATACTTGATAACTTTTTATTGTAATAAGCCAGTAATTTCAATATTTGCCTCAAACAGCCTCACTGACCAATTTAAAGGCTACATCCTTCATTTTTGTTTTACATATTCTGCCAAAAGGTGGAATTTTCTTTGAATAAGAAGAAAATAATAACTATACCTGCAAAATTTAAATTTTGAATAATACAAAATCTATAAAATTAAGTAGGTAAACAAAAAGGAGATTGCAATAGTTTTATGTCAAACTAAAATATTTTTGTGCCTTGCTTTTTTTAAAATCAATTTTAATTGCATGAATTACACAATAAAAAGCACCCATTAAGTGCACAATCTGACTACTTTTGATAAATGTATACTGGGTAACCATCTCTATAAGTAAAATACAGAATATTCACAACATCCCAATAAACTCTCTGTGGCCCACTGCAGACAAACCACAGTAAACAGTAGCCCCAGACAACCACAGATATACTTTCTTTCTCTGCAAATTCTATTTATCTTCCCTAGTTTTTCTGATAAATTGTACAATTTAAATGAAAGTTTTGGTACTTGACTTCTATGTTTGACATGATTTTTTAAGTTTCATCCATGTTGCGGCATAACTCAACAGTTATTTTTTTCTTGCTGAACAATATTCCATCATATACCTATACCACAATTAGGGAATGTTATGACATCTGGGTAGATTCCAGTTTCGAGAAGTCACAAATACAGTTGCTGATAAGATTTGTAAGTTTTCATTTCTCTTTTGAAAATAGGAAGAAGGAATGGAATTGCCTGGTATATGGTGGGTACATACAGAGCAGGGGTTGGAACTGCATGGCAGCATGGTATATAAAACTGCCCAAGAGATTTCCAGTGGTTCTGCCTTTTTACACTCTTACCAACAATGTTAAGAATTCCTGTTGTTGCAAATTCTCAGCAACACTTGCTACCATCAGTATTTTTAATACAGGACACCTATTGGGTATATCATGTATCTCACTGTGATTTCAATTTGCATTTCTCTGATGTCTAATGAACTAACATGTGCTCAGTGATCATTGTGAAATGTTGCTTCAAATCTTTTTCCCACTTAAAAACAGGTTGTCTTATTTTTGAGTTGTAGGAATTTTAAAAATATACAGAGACATAAGTGGTTCACCAGATATAAGTTTCACAACTATTTTCCCCCAGTCGTGGGCTTCCTTGTAATTTCCTTAATAGTGTCTCTAGCAGACCATAAGTTCTTAATTTTGTTGAAGTCAATTACAATTTTTTTTTCTTTTATGACTTCTGTTTTCTGTAAGAAATGTTTGCCAAACTCAAGGGCACATAGATCTTCTCCTATATTTTCTTTTTCAAGTTTTACAGTTTTAGCTTTACATTAATGTCTATGATCTATTTTGAGTTAATTTTTATAGGTTAAGCATAAGATAAGGATCACGGTTCAATTTCTTGTAATGGATATCTAATTGTTCTAAGACTGTATCTTGAAAGAACTATCTTATCCCTACCTTGGTATTTTATTTAGGATCAATTCACCATATGTACATGGATCTACTTCTGAATTTTCTATTATTTCTCTTTGATCTATTCTGTTTTATCATTCTGTTGCCTCCTGACAACATCACACTATCTTGAAATAACAATCTTAAGAATTAAGGCGCCTAAGTCCTCTAACTTTATCCTTGTTTTTCAAAAATTTTAGATGTTCCTGGCTTTTTCAGTTCCAGATTCATGTTGAATCATCTTGCTAATAATTTCTACATAAAATGTCCTTTAAGGTTAGTGTTTTTAAAAGTAGATTTATATATCTGCATGATAAAACTTTTTAATAAAGGATTTCAGTGAAATTATATTGAGCTTCCTTGAATGCATTTATTTGAATCTGAAGACTGGATACTGCATGTGAAAGTAATTTTCATATACACACCCATTGCTTCACTAGTTAAATGTCCACATATACAATTTGGGAAAATATTTTAACCACAGGGAAAAGCATCAGAGAATAATGCTAACTAACATTCATTTGCTTTCTATGCAATTTTGTGAAATGTTAACATTATTCCACATTTATTTCAGGCCAAAAAGGTCATCCATTGCTTCATTCCTATTCTGTCCCTCTTGATCTCATTTCCCTCGGATAAATAGCCACTCGCATAAACGCATGTTTATCATTCCCATGCATACTATACTCTTAGTACAAATGTATGTATGTATCCAAAAAGCAAGCAGCACATTGCTCTTAAGATTTATATACATGAATAACTGCAAATATATCTCATGGGTATTAAATGGCATCTGATTCTGATGAAGTGACAGCATGGTGCTATTTTTAAGGGATAAGGCTCCTTTTGCAATTTTTTCCTCAAATTCATGACTTACAGATGTAGTCATATGGACACATGAAGCATTGGTTCATTTAATTTTTATAGACTATACAATATTGCACATAACATATATCAATTCCATTGGTGAATATTTAGATTGTTTCCAATTTTACATTCTACAAACAATTCTGATGTGAAAATTTCTGTACAAGACTCCTTATAAGACATGTAAGTGCTGGATGTAAATCCTTTGCAGTAAGTTATTTATATTCTGAACTATACTGTGAACTTACACTCCTGGGTGCAGTGTGCATGCTCATCCATTCTCATGAGCATTTGCCCTGGTCAAATTTAAACATGTCTGCCAACCTGATGTACGTGAAATGATACTTGAGATCTTTGAAATGGCAGTATAGTGTGAGGAAGCCACGGAAATGTGCCGTTGGGATTTCCTTTCAAGAAAGAACTTGTTAGAAGAACAGTTAGAGAATTACCTCCAGTCACAATACTTAAAATAATGTAGCATTCTATCCAAGGCCATGTTCTTCCTGGGGAGTCCCCATTCAATTACTGAGCACAACAAAGGTACTAGGGCCTGGACATCTAACAAGCAATCTTCGCTCTGAGAATTTGTTAGATATATATCACAGTCTGTCTCTCTCTCTCTCTCTCGGTCTGGTTCCATTTCAGAAACTTCAGAAACTTAATGGAAAAATCAAATTGATACCATGATTGAGAAGATTAAAGTTCAAATCTCTACTAATCATGCTTATATTTGAATCCCTGCTTAACTTCTTATAACCTTTGGATGTTGGGAAGGTTATTTACTTTCACTAGACCCCAGTTTTCCTCAATTTCAAAATGGAAATAACAATAGCATCTACTATTGAAAGATTAAATTAATATATGCCCTTGAAGGAAGATCTAGCACACAATAAGCACTCAATAAACATTAGCCATTATTGCTGAGTATGGTTTCCTTATTTATTATAAGAGTTGTGATTAAGTTAGGGGATATTTTAAACCATGATTGATTGAATAATGAGAATATTGATTGCTCCTCTCCTGAGATATGTGCTTATATTTAGACAGGTGTTACTACTGTTGTGTATAGGTAAAGGTAGTACGGTCTCAAAATACTCAGCAATAATTAATAGTTTCAGTTCTATTATCTTTGTTAGATATTATATGGTCTAAAATTTGTTCTTTTATCATGTGCATCTTGACTATATTTTTTTGTTTTTTTTTACTTATAATAAGTTATAAGTAAGTAAGATGCAAGTAAGATAAAGGAATATTCTGTTTAACACTTTAGAAACATTCTTAGGAGGCTTTGATCAAATACCTTTTCTACCATAAAGTGTGGCAAAATTTTAGATATCACAGCCTATGAATCTTGAGACTGTTCTACTAATTTATTAGGGAGGCATAAAAAAATAGTCAAACTATCAAAACATCTTTCCAAGATTTTTTGGATTATTTAATATATTATGGGGTTATTTATTATAAACATCCCAAGATTATTTGGCAAAAGCCAAAAAAAAGCTAGTATTTTCTTTAACTGATTTTTCCCTCTGAAATTATTTTCCTAGAAATACCCACAGTTACCCCTTCTTTCATTAAAAATTTTCTAAAATTTAGAATTACATGTTAAAATTAATCTATGAAAAAAGATCAAGAAGGAAGTTCAGTAACTAAAGTATTATTCTTGTACTGCTGTCCTAGAGAACAAATTATTAGAAAATTTGGAAGAACATTAAGTCTTAGGAATGATGTAGTCAAACATTTATTGTAATGAGACTCGATTCCCTATCTTCAGCTTTGAAACTAGGAGTCTGGCCAAATGTAAACCTCTGAAAGAAGTAAACGCTTGTAAAAATAAAAGTCTACATTAACTTTTAAAAATATGTTTCTTGACTCATTCCAAAATTCCATATTTCTCCATAGCAAGAAAAATAACCTTTGTATCTTTCCAAAATCCCATATGAAATATACAGCCAGAAGTCCAGGTTGACAGACTTCTGTAATACATTTGTGCAAATAGATCATACATTTCAAACTTTAATCTTCAAAATGAAAAGGAAAACCAAGAAAGTATATAAAAAATGGTGCTGAATCAAGTATTAGGGAGAGAAAAGGGTATGTGTTATATTGTGGGTAAAATGAATATCACCATACTTGAATTGATTTGCATACTATATATGATGAAGTGTATTTCTTATCAGACTATATCAGCTTTTACATACTATAATTTATCTTCTAAATTACCACTCTCCATTTCCTTTTTAGTTGTTAGCTAAACCCCAGAATAGATCAGGTTCTAGATTTCTGGGTAAATGATCAAAATCCCTCTTCTTAAAACCCCTCAAAATAAATAAAGTTGTAAAAAGTTTTATATTTATGTAGGACAAACCCTATTTAATCATTACACTTTTCTGGAGTGTAAAGCACTACCTGCTTTAGTGATTAAAAATGGCTGAGAAATTCAATTGATAATCATAGGTTGTATAACCTATGAAATTTATCATACTTATTTAACTAGAAATAACTTTCATATTCCAAAGTATTAAAAAAATTGAAATAGCTTTTTACATGCAACTCAGAAGAGGGTAAAAAAAAAAGATTCTTAGTTTTTCAACAGTTTATAATAAAAAGCAAAATCCTGTAACACAATTTCCATTGTATACCAATAATCAAAATGAGATGCTAATTTTTAAAGGGGAAAATTATTTTTCTTGAGTTAACACTGGACTAAAACATTATACATGATGCAGAAGCATAGGATAATATCTCTTCAGATATATGTTACCACACCCCACCCACCACCAAGACACCCACCGGGCTCCCTCCACACCCTGCTCTTCATCCTCTCCCTCTGGGGGACCATAAAATATATCATCAAAAAAAACCCAAATATATTGGGACATGTTTTACATCATAGCAAATAAACTTAGGAAATATTCCTTATTCACCTACTAAGAATATGTATTCTGCACTTGTTGGGTGTATGTTCTATAAATATTAATGAAGATTAATAGATTTATAGTGTTATTCAAGTCTTTATCGTCACTGATTTTCTCTCTTCTTGTTCTATAAATTCCTAAGAAAGAAGTATTAAAAAAATCCATGTATTAAAAAAAACCCTCAAAATGAGTTAATTTCAAATGAAAATCAATTTTTAGCTAGGCTAAGTAATAAAATCTAACAAGGATACCATTTTTACAAGAGAACCTTTTTTGGTAATAATAAAGTGAGCTAAGAAAAATGGACTTGTGATTTGAGGATATTCTTATCTTGGGATAATTTACTGGTATAGTTTCTTTTTTCAAAGCTGGACTTAATAAACTTCACAGAGTTCAAAAATTCAAAAGGAATAAAAATATTTAAAGGAAATAAGTCAAATGACAATTTCTACACATAGTTTATTGAGTGCATCAAGTTTTCTTAGGGGTGGCTCCATCTAATCTTAAGAAAAATATGTGGCAGTTTGGTGGCAAAAGGAGGTTGTGAATTCAACTGAGTCACATGAAGGTTGCAACTGGTTTTCTGAAAGTTGGCAATGCTGAAATCATAAGCATATGTGGAGTAAAGAAGTCCCTACTCCTCTTTCTCATATGAGCAGTATTAGTCACTTTGTTTTCCCATAAACTGACAATAATAACATATTGTGGCTTCTGTGGCATCCAGAGTAAAAGAGTAAGGTTTATATTTTGAACCACCAATTTCAAACCTCCAAGAAAATTTTCAATAAAAGTGAACACAGATTCAAAATAATGCTGGTTGTAAGCAAAATATCAACTATGGGACATTCCAAATTCCCCACATACCAAGCAATAAAAAGACAATATGCGATAGACAGGAAGTTATAACTGCATGTAAAAATTTTTTCAGCTTCATAGTCAGAATAGAAGACAGTTAAGGATAGGATTTAAAAATGTGAACTATATCAAAGCAATTCCATAGGCTAAAGTCCTTTGAAAGAGTGGTATAAAAAAAATTTCAACACTATCATGAAATCCTGACAAGATTTTTTTTTCCTGAAACACAATATGCTACCTTAAAATTCATATAGCTATTTGTTGTTTTAACAAGTTATCAATTTTATGGGTCCTCCCTAGTGGAGCAATGGGTTAAGCAAGGCACTATGAAGCAAACCACAGCCACTGAAGCAAACCACAGACACTGAAGCACGAGTTCGATCCCTGTTCCTGGCTGGGGAGGGGACCCACATGGCGCAGCAGACCTCTCCTGCCTTGCCCGCTGCTCCCCTCAGTAGTGTTTCAGTCAGTCTGCCGGTTCCCTTCCCCATTCTGTCTCTGCTAAATCCTCTCACCCCACCACACACACCTCTGGCCTTACCCCAGTGCTTGTGTGCATAAAATAAATAAATCTTTTAAAAAAATAAAAGTTATCATTTTCAAACTTACAGAAGACAGTTTGTTTAAAATACTCTTTAATTGTATCCAAACAAAATATGCTAGACCTTCAAATGGTAGTAGCACATTACAGATTTTAAAAAAAGAAATCTGGACTAGAAAAAATTAACAAAAGATGTCAGATACGAGAAAAGATACTAAATTTGAAGAGACTTACATATTATGCTTTAAAAAAATCCCTATGGTTCTATGTATTAAAAAGAAGCTATGTTTTGTTTCCCTTGGGGATAACTGGAAAGGCAATGTAGTCAGCTACTTATTCTAGTCAATTCCCTAAATCTTTGAGATTAGATTCACAGAACTAGGTCAAAATAGAACCTTCCTCGAAAACTGAGGATACACATATCATACCCTCATCAGTCTATCTGAGATTAAAGTCTTCATAGACTTAATTTTAGATAGACTTAGCATATACATATTTACACAGTAAAGTGATTTTATACATCTACAGAATTTATGCTGACATGTATATGTTTGTAGAATTTTTACATGCAGACTAAGTTGGTAAAAGCAACAATAGCTCCTCAGAATTAAGGCAAAAATATCAACTTGTAATATTAGTTACATTGCCATTGTGAAAAAAGCCATTCTTTGATAATGAAGCATTTTTATTAAAAAAAAAAAGTTAGAGGATTGATTTTTTTACATAGCCAAATCAGGTAAAATCACTACCACTTTGCAAGAAGATTCTAGGTCTGCTAACAGGAATCTACTTCACATGATGTTTTCTGAAATGAAAGTTATATGATACCATCTCTGCTGCTTCAGTTAAGTCTCATTTTGCTAATTTTTTTTTAAACTGTACTCACAGGTGTGCCCTAGTAACCTTATGTGGTTAAATGCCTGTTAGCCCCTTCATATCAAGTATACTGCTTTTTTAATGTTTTATTTGAAGTAACATTGCATTGCAATATTATATAGGTATCAGGTGTGCATCATTACAAACCAACATCTGTATATAATATACTAAGTTCAACACTACAAGTCTAATTCCATCCTTCACCATAGAAATAATCCCCTTTACACGACTTATCCACTTTCTACTCCCCTTCTCAAGTATCCTATTTTTATAATGAAAAAAAGGTTTTCAAGTAAATTCTTTAATCTTTACCTTGCTTGATTCACTGCTGTGTTTGGCCCCATTAATCCTTCTTTTCCAAACTCTTATCCGTCAGCCTCACTGCTACCTTTCAAACATCTGTTTCCTTTTTCTGCTGTGCTAAAACTCAATTACCAGCATTTCCCAATGTTCTGTTAGAATATAAAATTATTTTATGCTTTCTGCTTGTTATTTTTTATTTCTCTTCTTATTTCTTTTATGGCATTGATTAGTGTTCACATTCATGGTTAGAATAATATTAAAGAGAACAGACAGCATGTACATATTTATTAACAATAATAGAGAAAAATATTTGATTAAATTACCATCTGAGTAAAGACTGTAAAGGGAAATAGACAAGCTTACAAAAAAAATCATTTCTCTTCATCTCCAAGACACATTAAAAAAAGTTTGAAGCCTTGAAACTTTTGGGAGAAATTACTTTGTATGTATGGACATATCTAGTATCTTCTAGATGAGCCTATAGCTAGTGTTAGTTACTTCAGCTGAAATCTATTAAAATTAGATTTCTCAGAAGATTCACAACATATTATTTTAGTCTTACAGTTAGTACCATTATTTTGTTTTATGTAAGTGACAACTTTTGCAGTTTAATTCCAAGATAGAAAGTCTATTTACTCTATCACAAAACATGAGAATAAAATCTATCAAGAAGTATTTATAAATATTTATAAGGCATTAGTTGAGACTTAAAATGAATAAGCAAGTGGTTGGTTTACATTTTGAAATGTGATTTGTAAAGTATATCAAATTAGCTGTGCCTGCTGCTATTATCCTGAAAATATTGTTATTTTAAAATGCAAAATAAATCAGGAGAAAGACAAATACTGCATGATTTCACTCATCTGTGAAATCATAAATTATAAAGAAATAAGACAAAGCAACAGACAAAACCAAACCAAAATAGACTCTAGAAATCTGCCAGTAGAACTGAGGCTACTAGAAGGGGAGGGTGAAAGATGGGGAGCAAATGTAGCCCAAAAGACAATGGTGGAGGAATATGGGTGCCTTGGTAGTGGGTGTGGCATGGTGACATACATGGAAGGGTGGGAATCTATACCACTGAATTATATACACTGTTTAAACAATGTTACCTTAATTAAAAACAAAAAATAGAGTTAGCAATAAATGTGAAGAGCCAAAGTACAGTGTACCCTATTCAATAAATATTACTAAGATTCCTTAGGATGAGAGAGTTTAATAAAAAGTGAGATTTCTGAGAAATAAATATGAATATTTTCTAAATATAATTATAAGATCTGTGATCTTCTGGCAAATACAGAGATTCTCATGAATAGTAATTTGACTGAATATCAGAAAATAATAAGCATAGAACAAATATGGCATCAGAACCAAATCCCCCTAAAGGCAAATGATGCCTAGCTTTTTATTATCCATGAAAAATTCCTCAAGGAAAGCTGTATATATGCACACAGGCAATCTTGGCGGAATATAAAAAATAAAGTTGTTTCAACATCTTTTAGCTTGAACTACACTAGGAAAACAAAGTTGTCTATGAGTGATATGGAGCACTGATTTCTACTTTGCATTGAAAACTACAATAAAAAATTGCCAATGGAGTTGATTGTCCTGCACTAAAGCTGGTTGTTACATTGAGAGAGAACAGTAATTACAAGGAGATTGAAGAAACTTTAACTGCCAGTAAAAAAGGCCAGTTTCTCTGAATTGATTGCAGTTAAATTATCTGGTGCCATTAGGAATGTTATGAAAACTGTACTCAGAGGAACTTATCAATATAAATGAAGAAAACAGCTGTGATGAAACGGATGATGATATTCCAAAGAAGTGATACAGGCAAAAAACCTCACATTAAAGGATCTCTCACAGACATTGAAATTTCTTCTGGAGGCTGGCATTTCAGCATTTAAGCTTCTGAACTCTCAATTATTTTCTTCCTCATTAAATAATAATATGTAATTGTAAATCAACATCTAACAGTAACTAGTAATACTGCGATTTGGGATAATTCCAAAGAAAAATAAATGATCTGTTCTTTTTCAGTTTTTTAAAAGATAACACATGAATTCTTATTAAGGTGCCACACAAATACTAGCCTAAATTAAGGCTAAATCTAGGAATAAATGATAAAAGAAATGTTACAACTTCTAATGCTTTAGCTAGATGAATTAGTCTTGTAGAGTAGAAAATATCAGAAATTTATTATGTATCTATAATTTAATATGCATAACTGTGGGGTGTTTCTTTTTTTGTGTGGGGAAGGGATATATTTCCTTAACATCAGAAAGAAAAAATGAGAATGGTAGTGCATTATAAAACTAATTAACACAACAACTGTAACCACCAGAGTATAATATATATTTAATAGTTATAAAAAACTTTCTACATATGGAGACTTTTCAACTAAGTGGACTGATGTTTCTATTTTTTCATTTGTAACCAAAGCATGAAAGCTTTAATGGTTACCTACCCCTAAATCTTAATGTGAACTATTTTGAAAACAAATATAAAGTGAATCATTCAGCAAGTATATATTTACTGAAAAGAGGACTGGTGAGGAAAAACTTAAAGAAAGAAAAGGGAGAGAGACAAAGAAATGCAGGCTCAAAAGAACAGCAGGGGCAAAGTCTCTGAGGTGGGTTTGTACCTGAAGTGAACAAGAAACAGAAAAATTTAGAAAGCCCATTGAATAAAAACTTCTGTTGAATTTACATAAATCTCTTATCCGTTTAGAACTCAGATACCACAAAATATCACCAAAGTGTTTTGTCTAGGGAAGTCACAATGTTTTGGGGCCAGAGAGAAATACATCCTGAATTCAGACATCTTATAAATGCAGCTGTTGGTATAATGGTAAATAGAGACAACGATAACTGAGTTTTGGCTTAATTTTTAAACATGCAGCCATGTAGATAAGCTGTACCCTGACAATTGTGAGAAAGCAATTATGGAACACTAGGTAACTTGGTTGAAAACTTTTTTCCTTTGTTCATCCTTTTTGAATAGAAACATAGCCATTTCAACTTGATAATTTGGTGACTTTAGCAACATTCTGCTCAATATAGGGAAACAGCATGTCTTAGCCAAAAAAGACTTAATGTAAGTGTTCACTTCAGTGTGGTTTCACACTCATACCAATAATTTTTTAGTTGCCTACATTAAACTTGTCCTTTGGGTGAACTATTGACATAATGGGGGGAAAATAGTGAGGGGGTAAAGTTAAACAACAAAAAACAAACACCATTGATCAGTCTATAGTCAGAGAAATTAGCCCAGTCTTCTACAGTTATTACCTATCATACCCTTCATTTCTGAATACTTAGTCAAAGAAAAAATTAATGGTACCTTAAATTATAAGACAGTAGATGTCTTTTAAGAGCCAGACATTCACTTACTAAATGCTCTTAAGGAACTCAGTACTGCTGAAGAGAGAGGAACAAAGTGATATTTTCAAAAAGCTCTGCAGTAGAAATGAAGTTAGGATATTAAAAGAATATATAAAAAATAGTATACCTAATAAATAATGTGGGGGATAAGTTGTCATAGAAGACTTATCTCACTTGTCTCTTTTGGCTTTTGTAGAAAGGGTAGTTTAATATTAGCTGTCCTTTTTCTTAAGTACCAAACCATATGAAATTTAAATCAGAAGCAGCTTTTACTCATTCTGATTCACCATCATTCCTTGATATTTTGAAAAGTTATATTAAATTTCCATGAAATTGGCTTTAATCATGGGATAAGGCTGCCTAAATCTGCATATATATCTGGAAAACTTTGAAAGTATTTTTCACAAGTGAGTGTTTTATGTTTAAAGACTTAGTTACCTGGTCTCAACTTTTTAGTGCCAGATGTAAGATCTTTCCCTGGCACACTCTCAAATATTTCTGTAAAGTTAGAATGCAGAAATACAAACCAAATTTATTTTTTTGATGAAATGTATATTAAATGAAGCTGACAAATAATATTTTAAAATATATTACTCCTCAGCAGAGTATCAAATATTTTTCATCTTTAACATTAGTGCATTTATTCATTCAATATCTATTGAGTATTTGCTATATGTCAAGTATTGTTCTAGGCACTGGAAATATAGAAATATTTTATTACTAGTATTGTCAGACTCACCTGCACAGAGTTATACTATAATTAAATAATACCCACTTATATGTATTTGGCAAGGCAAGGAGTATAACATTTCTGCCACACTTCTACATGTTTAGCCAATGTGGTTGTGAGATCAGTTCTTTACTGTGGGCAGCTTTTGTTTTTTAACTTATTCACCATCTTCACTATCTTTCCAAAACATGAGCACAAAAAGGGAGCAATTGGAGGAGTGAAAATACAAAAGATAAAATGCTGGCAACTTATCCAAAATTGGGAAGGTGTATGATAATTCACCAAGAAATAGAAAGGATGCTTTTCTCATACATCATAAATAATGCAAGTAGCATTCTAACTACTCTTGATACATTTTTATATTAAAAAACTTTAAATCTATAGGTTTCTAATGTTCTGAAATTACAAAAAGCTAAAAAAAATTATGCCATTGTTTTCATTCTCTAATATGTTGTTTGCATTTGACATATTTAGATAACATTCCTTTAAATCAAAGAATGCAGGGTAATGATTAAGAACACAGGCTCTGGAGCCACACTGATTCGATAGGAATCTCAGTCCTTTTACCTTCTAGTTGGACAGCTGTAGAAATTTACTTAATCTCTCTGTGCCTCTTTTTTCTTATCTGAAAAACGGGGATAAATAACTACAAGAAGTTCATAGGACTGTTCTGAGGGTTAAAAATATGTAAAAGCACTGAGAACTGAAGGTGGTACATATATTAAAAATGTACTAGCTCCTATTACGATTGTTCTCACTATTATCAATATTGATGACATCATCTGGTATATATATTTTTGACTTGCCATAACCAAAATAAGAAGGAACTGTACTTCCTTGATTTTTAACCTGTGTTTTCCCCAGATGGCAATAGTAGAATCATTCTTTAATTTTACTAGTAAATTTAAAATTCATGCTAAGATATAAATGAATATCAAGTACATACTTTTGTGTTTAAAGGGTTATTCTTAATTCAAGAAAACAAACAATGCAACCAGTCACCTTTTGATTATTACAAAGGTTGAAGAAAATATGCCATTTAGTACCTAATATTTATGTGTTAAGTAATATATCAAAGGGATAATTAACAGCAAATTCCTTTGTGTTTTATAAGATTTAGGAGAAAAATAAAAAAATAAGTGAAAACCAGGAGCATGGCAGTTAGTCCAAGGAAATTTAGTATTTATAAGGCACCAAATATTCCTGAAAAATGTATATTTATATTAAAAATTTTCTTATAATTGAGGTGTTTTCTGTGTCCTTATATAGCCCTGACAATATATCATTTAGAGTTGCAGTGGCAGCATTCTGTCAATAAAAGTGTAAAATGAATTGACATCAAATTGTGTTAAATTGCCTTGAAATGTGTGCATAGAGACTAAATAAATAGATGTTGCAAGTAAATTCAAGAGAGTTACAATGCTTAGTTCATTTTATTGCTGACCTGGAGAATTTTTTTGATAGAAATGCTATTTGGAAATACAAGTTGGGCAAAAGATGTCTGAGGAGATATCTTGAAAGAGGGCAAGTGAAATGAAACAACTGACCCAGAGCAGGTATAGTACAGATGCCTCTGCCCCCCTCCCACTCACCTCTTTGCCCTATCCCACACATCGTTGACTTCCAGGCAGATTTCATCCTATTCAGTTTATTTTAGAAAATATTTCTTGTCCAGGTTAAGATGCTAGGCACTGAGTCTTGACTTTCAGGGGAAAAAAATAGCTAATAAAACTTTGTCCATAAAAATCATTAGTGTGGGAGACCATTCACATGAAGTACCTAAAGGATTCAAAGTCAGAGGATTACAAAACAGAAAGGCAGGAGGAGAGTCCAGGAATTAGTATTTAAAGGATATAGAGTTCTAGTTTTGCGAGATTAAAACAGTTTCTAGAGATATGTTACAACACTGTAGATACACTTTATCCTGCTGAACTGTGCTTTTAATTTTAGGTTAAGATATTAAATTTTCTGTTATGTGTTTTTTACTACCATGATAAAAACAGAGAAATTGTTACTGACATTTTTATAGATGATAACTTCAATTAAAGTTTTTTAAGATTTATAAAATAGTGTTCAGTGCTATTTTAGCATTTTTATGATTAAATGAAATATATAGTTTATGTAGAGTGCTTATAATAGGAAGTATTCAAAGCTGGTCCAAAAAGAGTGAACAAAAATACAATCACTCTATGCATGTGATTACTCATCATAAATTACTCATTTATGATGAAATGTTAGCTTTATATTATAAACTTAAGATAAATAAACCCTATTTTTATGGAGTTCAGAGTTAATTTCAAGTAATTATAAATGAACACTTAACCTTGACAAGAAATATTTTTTTAAAAGAAAATGAATAGGGGGCCTCCCCTGGTGGCGCAGTGGGTTAAGCAACGCACTACGAAGCAAATCGCAGCCACTGCAGCACGAGTTCGAACCCTGCTGCCGGCCGGGGGGGGGGGGGGGGGGGGGGCC
>JAGFMF010011688.1:1885359-1908782 GCA_019455555.1 Galemys pyrenaicus
GCCCACTTGCGCATGCCCACCCTGGAATGCTCGCAGCACCTCAGGTGTCCATCATCAGTGGTGAGAGGGTGGAAATACCTGATCAACCTTTACCCTACACAGAGTTAGGAGGATGTGTGTGTGCATTTCATTTAAGTCACTCTAATTATTAAATATACTATACCAAATGTATTTTTTGTAATTTATTATATCATCTTTAAATTTTTGAAATTCAACTCAAATATAGATAAAATAAAGATAATACATACTTGGAAGTAACTGCCTCCATGAACTCATCCAGAAAAGCATCATACTCAGGACCTCTCACTCTTCTCTGCCGTAATCCAATGTATAATGGATCTTTAAGTAGCTCCTATTAAAGAAAAGTAACCGTAGATATATAACTACAGGCAATTCATTTATTCTTTCTCAATCTTAGTTTCCTTATCTGTATGATAAGGATAGAAATGGAAATAAAATCTTTCCATACTGACTTATAATCAGCCTGTAACTGTTATTTAATATTATATAGGATATTTTATGGTAATTATATGCAACTGAAAAATGCCTACAGGCTACATAATCAGTAAATATTAAAAATATATGGCTTTAGCCTGGGAGAAAGAAAAGAGAATCTGTGTGATGTTAGGAAAGTTCAATTAAGATTTTAAAGATAAATTTTGTCACAGAAAAAAAGCTTTGAATTCTTGTATTGATTTAGGATACAGAGAGAAAACAATTCTTTTCCTAGATTTATTTTCTAAATTTTTCTAAATTTCTAAAAAAATTTCCAAAAAACATTTTGATTTAACTTTTAAATGATAGCTAACAAATATTTAAAAGTTTTCAGACTTAACTAAAGTTTTCTATCATTTTCTAAAACTGATAAGTACAACAGGGCAGGAAAAAGAAAACAGATTGGATAGAGGTGAACTCTTTCCTATACACATATGGTCACATGCCTAGAAATACTAAAATTTTATCAAAACATCCACCAGAAAAAATACATAAACTTACCACAATCATAGGATTTAAGATAACATACACATATCACTACATCTCTTTTTACTTGCAATGAACAGTTGAAAGTGAAATAAAATGTGTAACTCCATTTATAAAAGCATTTCAAAGCATTAACTTCATAAGGACATATTTGACAAAATATGTTAAAGCCCTGTACACTGCACAATACAAAATACTGATAAAAGAAAATTTAAAAGACAAATTGCTTTGACAGAGTGGAAACAGTGACCTACACATTGTACAGTAGAATAATTGACAAAATGGTAACCTTCAATAACCTTAAATAAATAAAATGTCCCTAGTGAACTTATAAATCTAGGTAAAGAGACTTCCAGGCAGAATGTTGAAAGATGGAAATCAGTTTCTCAGGACTATGTGATAGATAAGGTTAATACAGAGATGAGCTAAGGAAGGCATATCCAGCCCATGAGCAAAATTTAAAGAGAAAATAGAAAATAAAACATAACACAGGGTCAGTCAAAATCAAACCAATAATAAATTCTTAAACTGTAAAACTGAGGCATCCAGAGTGGGAGGGTGATAGGATGAAAAGGGGGCAATGGAACAAGATGCAGGATTATTGGGGCACTGCAGGCCAGTAGGGTGTGAAAGTATATACATCTATAGAGGTTGGAACTACAACCCATAGAGCAGATACAAAGATGTAAACCTACCTTACCTCAAGTAACAGACAAAATAAGTTTCCTTTGTTTACAAAAAAATTTCTATAATAAAAGAAGGCCAATAGTCAAAGGTCAAATGAAGTGTATGGTTCTAACAACTTTTTTGTAAGCCTCTGAATAAGTTTAAGTGTAGTCTAAGAGACCATTTTCTCTCCTTTTTTTTATTTTCAGACCATCTTGGCTAGACAGAAACGCACATAGTACTCTAATATGTCAACCAATGTATGGAGACTGTTTTGTTTTTAAAGATTTACTTATGCCTACAAAAGCTGTAGTGTAGGCCAGACGTACAGGGGGTGAGACGATTTCACCAGGGATAGAGTGGGGAACAGAATAGGCAGATCTACTGAAATATGCTGCTGAGGGGAGCAGCAGGCAAGACAGGAGAGGTCTGCTACACCATGTGGGTTACCGCCCCCGGCCGGGGATCGAACTCATGCTGTAGTGGCTGCTGACAGCTTCACAATGCTGGGACTTTACCCTTTCCACCACCAGGGAGGCCTGAGATTGTGTGTTTTGAAAAGAATTATAAGTGGGTTCTTTTTCTGAAGGAGTAGACTATGAGCTGACACATAGCTTAATATTTAGGTGCTATTATTCTAGCATTAAATGAAAGAGAAACCCATGAAAATGAAAAAACTTCTCTGTGTCCCCAAATTTCCACAGGTAGGAAGCAAAGCTGAGAAAACCATTCAGCTAAAAGTCACTTCTTATGGAAAAGGAAGTATATCTCAAAGGACAGAGCCGAGCACCTCAGGAAACAATGAACTAGAGAACCATCCTAAGGAAACAGAGCTGGACCCTCTTCAAAGAACATTCAGTGCCCTCTGAATTAGGTGGCCTAGCAACTTGTGTCCAGTAAGACTTGTGAATTGTGATGAGCCATTTAGAGCTCTATTATTTCTATGCCTCCCGGTTTGAATGAGAGTGTTGACTGTGTTTATTCTATGCCCACCTCACCACTGTATGTTTGGTACATTGTTATGAACCATTTAGAAAACATATGATTCCTACTGCTCTGATTCTGAATGAGTGCTGGTTGTGGTTGTTCTGTCCCTGACTCATCACTGTGTTTGATGTGTTGGAATAGATGAGAGGAGCCACACCAATGAGAAAAACACAAGAAATCCTTATAACCATACTCCATATAGAATACAGGATTCTGAACTTTAGAACCATTGTTACTACTGGGATGGGACTTTGGCAGATGGAGATGGAGATGTGTATACTTTGCATGTGGAAGACAAACAACTTATGAAGAATGAAGGTCCATATGGAAAAGGCCAGCTATCCCAAGTATCTTAGCCTTTCTAGCCATCCCAGCAAATAGCAAACAGTACAATTATTATAATTATTTTTTGAAGGAGTGGATGTTGTTACAGATAAATGACAGATTTTTGCAGGTGTGGTAAAGTTAAGAAAGTGAAAACATTTGAATTATTTGAGTTGGGATTCTCCAATAGAAATTACAGCCCAGTTCATACCTGTTGTCCTAGTGTAATTAATAGCATCCTCACTCAACGAGAGTGTCTTGGTTTGGCCAATATATTATGTGGCCATCCTATTAACAGTGTATTGCACAACAATGAGTTAAAGTTTTCCAACTAGCTGGAAATTAGCATACTTAATCATATAAATATATTTCAGATGAAAAGTAAAATCTGTAACTGAATGTTGTTGTAAAGCCCAGCTGTTCCTTGAGGCATAAAAACTTTAAACAATCTACTGGCAAGCTTCTGAACAGCTGAGGTTGAAGTGCCAATGAGCTACTAATGGCTGCCAAAATTAAAATATTTTCTCCATGTCTGGAATATATTTGGACTTCTACAATGTGAATCAGAAAAAGAAGACAATTGAGAAAAGATGTTACATGTCTCCGTTTCTCTTTTCTCTCATTCTTTCCCATGCTAATAAAGTATATCTCATAAAGAAGTCTAACTACATGAAGAGTCAATTATAAAGATTTATGAACAAGATAAAGTTTTTGAATTAAATGAAAACGTTACAAAGTTCTTCCATTCATAATGCCCCTGTCAATTTCATGATAATTAAGGCTTGAAAATTGAATGTATTGTTGGAAATTTCACTGACAAAATAATTTCTACAAAAAACAATTTAAAGAGACCACTCAGTTTTAATAATGGCCCACAAAGAAGTATGTTAATTAACTGAATGGATAAAAAATTTCTTATAGCTAAGAGGAAACGCTCAAGAGATTTTTCTTAGAGAATAAATGAGACTTGAAATTATAAAGCACTTAAAAAAGGAGGGACCTTCTTTAGAGTAGGTGTCACATGTAATGCATGTGGTGTCACTGAAGACTTATGAAGACACATAAATCTGAGAATATGGAAGAAGGAAAAAGATTAAGAAGAAAAGGAGTAAAGGGCATATGGAAATACAAGTGAGTTTCAAAAAAGGAGATAAGAAGGGAAAATACTGGTAGAGCTAACTTATAAGCACTATTTCAATTCTATAACCTTGAAAATTTTATTTGATGTATTCTTCTATTTGAGACTAACAGTGATGATACGTTTACCTTATTTTTGTCTCTTGCATTTCTATATTTTCAATCTGAAGTTTCTGCGATTACAAAATATTTTATGTTTTAAGTTTTTTATCATTGCAAAATATCATCTGCTTATCAAAAAATTTGAGAGCACTGAAAAGTATAATTAAAAACTAAGAATACCAATAATATCTACCCACTCAGGATTATCCACCACTAGCAACCTAATGCATATTCTTCTAGGTTCCTTATTGAGCTATATGTTTATGTCTATACAAATTTGGGGCATATCATAAGCCCTCTTCACAAGGGATCATATTGTAAAAAGCTGTCATGTCATTGGATGAACATTTTTAAATTTTAGGATCTGAATTGTTACTCTGCCCTCTTAGAATGAAAATAAAATTAATCTCCGCCCCTCAAGACATATGTAATAAGTTACGTCTATTTTTCTTGTAGCTGCAAGAATAATATGTTTTCATATAGATGTGTGCATATGTGTAAATATAAAGATAGACAATAAATGTAATACAGAATAAAATATGTAATAAACAAATTATTTATGTATGTTATCAAGTAGCACAAATACATATTTATGTATGTTATCAAGTATTTATGTATGTTATCAAGTAGCATAAGTTAATGATAAACTTATGTTAGTAATTTTTTCATTAAGTTTATTGATCATTTTTATTTTCTCTCTTGTAAATTATCTGTGTCTACATGTCCTTAGGCAATTTGTAAATTTCATATCTGATATTTTCTTATTGACTGAAAAATATTCTCCTAATATTGAGAACACTATAAACCTGTATCTGCCAAAATGTGAACATTCCCATTTAGCATTTATTATTAAATATTATTTATAAAATACAATCATTTTATTTGTTGCTATTTAGCCATTACTTTCAAATGAAAAAAAAAACTGATCCTCTAAAGAAATAATATCTAATTTTTGCTGTTTTGCTGGCTCATATCAATAAGATTAAGCAAACTAACTGCCAATATTCATTGAGGAATCTAATGTAATACTTCTGAAATGTCAGCATGCATATAAGTTAAACGGCATAAATGTTTAAAGTAGCAGAAATAAAAATGATTAAAATTTGATTCAGTAGTCTGAAGTGTGGGCCAGGATTTTACATTCTTAAAACACATCCCTGGTAATTCTGAAGTGGCTGGTTCATGGAATATACATTCAGAAACACTCCTCTCAAACTTATAGTATTAAGTGAAAATTACTTCCCAAAAAGTTCCTGTCTCATGTTAATAATTTTTCTATATCAGTTTATATAATGGGTAGTTCTTGATGGTTATAGTACATTAAATCCCAAGTGAAGACTCTGTTCTCTTTCTCCAGACATTGGTATATTGTCTCAGAAAGCAGATAAAGAAATTCTTGATATAATCCTTTGCCATCTTCTAATTTAGAGAAAGTAAATAAAGGGACACCATAAAAAATATACCTAAACTACCTTTTTAATTTATTTTTTAAAGATTTATTTATTTATGAATACAAGAACTGGGGTACATGTAGGCTAGAGGTGTGTGGGGGGTGAGAGGATCCACCAGAGACAGAGTGGGGGACAGAACAGGCAGATTGGCTGAAATAACACTGCTGAGGGGAGCAGTGGGCGAGGCAGGAGAGGTCTGCCACACCATGTGGGTCACCTCCCCAGCCAGGGGCAGGGATTTGAACTTGTGCTGCAGTGGCCGCAGATTTGCTAATAGTGCATTGCTTAACCCACTGCGCCACCAGGGATGCCCCTAAACTACCTTTTTTAAAGGAACACATTATTTAGTCTTTTTAAAACAAGAACTCCAACTAACAATTTGCTAATATAAACTTATTAAATATGATGTATAGAAAAAGATAATTTATTAGCAGACAACAGTTATATAGAGTTAGAGACTGAGTGCCACAGACATAAATGGTTTACTAACTGTCCTCCTTAATGGTTTGTGAAGCGTCTTTATCAAAGCATTTAATACATGATAAAACTATTTACATATGTAGATCCTGTTCTAGATTCATACCATCTTACTAACAAGATCTTAAATTACTAACTCTGATAGTCACTTGGGTTTAGATACTAGATGTTCAATGTTCGTCTAACTCAATAAAATCATATAACACAATTTGAAGAGTTTCACAAAGATCTCTCAAACCAACAATATATTCTCCAGTGACCTGTCCAAGGGTTCAAATTCCACCATTTTTAATTGTCCTTCCAAATATCTCCAAAAGTCAAATGGTATTAAGCAAAAATCTCAATTAATGACACCTAACACTTTAACAATAGATTCATGTAGATTCTCAAATTATTTTATAATTTAGCAGCTTGAAAAAGTTTGAAATTTTAGCAAACACAAAATACATTAGTGATTATTCTATTCCTCTTCATCTTTTCCTAGAAATTTTTAAAATGTCCTACAGATGTTATTCTATTTCAATGCAATTTTCACAAAAGAATGCTATTAAATATATATACACACACAGATATAAAAGGAAATCTTTATGTTTAGTGTAAATATATTCAAACTTTAGGACAACTGTTTTAATAAATCAGCTTTGATAATTTCTATGTCATTTCTACTGGCATTGGAAAAGAAACGGCATAATAAGTAATGTGCTTTAGCAAAATGCATCCTTTTTAAAGGTTAAATGAGCTAGTGAATGATAGTAATATTCTAACTGTACAGATTAAAGAACATAAATATTGTTCTATTATGTTATTAACAGATAAAAAGTAAATAAATAAGATACTAAACTCCAACTCATCTACCTCGGGTTCAATAAAGCCTTTTAGAACAAGATTTCAGACTACTCAAAACTTAATATTTTGGGATTAGTTCCTGTATAGTAAGAAAATAATAATTTTAAAAAAGAACTATGTTACCCTAAAGCAAAACATATTTTGTAGATGTACAGGATAATAAAACACTACAGAAACTAGTAGAGGATTACATTATAGAAAAAGGAAAAGAAAATTAGCATTCTTATAAAAGTTGGGAGACAGGTTTGAAGAGAGAGAAACATACAAAAAAGAAGGAATTTCATGAAGTTCCTGGAATAAACTCAAAATGCAAACTAAGTGCTATTTTTAAGGTGAAGAGCTAGCTGTATTACAGAGTTCAGCTGATTACCTCATTTTCTGTTCCCACATCGAGAGTGACAGGCAGACATTCCTGAGGATTCATTCCGCCACAAGCAGTATACAGAGCCAATTTACCCACAGGGATACCCATGCCATTACAGCCGAGGTCTCCCAAGCCAAGAATACGCTCTCCATCAGTTACCACAACAGCCTAGGAGGAAAAGAAAAATTACCTATTAGTAGATATTCACAAATCCTGGGACACATTTCCTTTTCTCTACTTCTGAAATTAATACTTATGTAAGAATTAATAAACTGTCAAAAAAATCCATGAAAACTGAATACATGGGAAAGAATTTACCTAAGTGTGGAAAAGTAGAGAAAATAATTTTATGTATTTTTTATATTTATTAAAATATTTATATATGAGTATTTTTGAATCTCTGAATACACAGTGCTGGAAACTAATGTTACCATAATAAAAAAATTACAAAAACAAAATAAAAATAAAAAAGTGTTAAATATTTAATATATGATTAATGTAGTGAATATAGTGTTACCTTAATAAAAAAATTTATTTTAAAATAAAAAATTATGTAAAATACAAAAAACTTACATTAAAATACAAAAGGAAATTATTAATTTATATTGAAAAAAAAAGAGAGGGTATACACAGAAGATTCAACTAGCCCAAACCATTCAGGCTTCAAGCAAGTGGGGCAAACTGGAGAGAAAAGTGAGATAAGAACTTCAACAGTGACTAAAGCGAAACTAAGAGCACCTTTGAAACTGATCACACCCACTCTGAGTACAGCTACAATAGCATTAATAGTTAAATAACACAACAGCTCAATAGTCCTCGAAAAGACTGATCTTCAGCTTATGCATAATGTCACCACCTTTCCTTCCTCTTTTCACAATAATGCTGGGCCATCGTTTCAAATTCCTATAACCACTTGAAATTGCTACACCATATTTGAAATCTGTGAGTATAATCTTCTACTTTTCTTATCAGATAACCTTCCACAGGATTTAATGTATTTTATACTTCTCTGCATCACTGATCATATATACTTTTGTGAGTGTGTTCCTTAAAAACATGAGCTATTCTATAAGCAAGCAGCATTGTGGTGTATCTGTAGGATCCAAAAAATAATTTATATAATGCTCTCCAAGTTTTATTAAATCCAAAGACTTGGCTATGTCTAATTTTCAGGAGTTTCAATTTTAAAAAAGGATTCAAGATAATCATTTTTATGAATTTTTGATAGTACATCTAAGTTGAATTAAATACATGTATTGAATATAAAGTCAAAAGCTTTATTCCTTCCAGTTTTTATTCTCTAAGCTCTTCTCTCATCCCGAGCTATTAATTTAATTAGGAAAGTATGTCACAGACATCTAGGAGGTTGTTGCTTAAGCAATTTTCCCCCATTTTAGCCACTTGTTAATTAATTTGAAAGTTTGAAGGCATTTGGATATTCTGTCTTTCATCTTTCAGATCATTTTTTTTTTATTAAGGTAACATTGATGTACAGTACTGAATATGATTTAAGGGTATAAATTCACACCTCTTCAGATGTATGTTACCACATCACATCTACCACCAAAGCACCCAGACATGATTCAGGGTGTGAGTAATTTTTAAACTCTGTTTTTAGGCATTTGATCTTCCATTTTGATTTATGCCTCATTACAAATGTGCATTAGGAGCATCAGAATAGATTTTAATAGTGGAGTAATTCTCTGAAATAAAAATAAACTGTTATATATCACTAAATGATCATGCTCTTGGTTTTTGTTTTTAATTAATTTATCTCCTGTTTAAGAAAAATAAAGCAGCTGGGTGTCTTCTGTGTAATAATGAAGTCACAACAGCAGTATTATCTCAGTAAAACAAACATAATTCTATCAATGACATCTGTGTTTCAGAAATTTAATCATTATCCTGCTGTATCAATTATTATCTGGGCATTACCTGAATAATTCAGGGGTTCCCCTGAAAACATACAAGCACCCTTACCATATGTACTGCCTTCATTTATTCTTTTCCTTTCTCAGGACCTATACTTCTGTTGTAGCTTACCTAGAAGCAGAATTCTTGCTTCTTTTTCATCTTTCTAATGACGTTTCATTTTCTTGTTTAAACATGAAGTCATTTTCTTGTTTAAACATGACATTTTATTTTTCAACTCTGACTCACTCTGATTTTCAGAACATTACCTAATGATTGACCACTGCTTACTTAAACAATCTTTTAACTCTACCACATTTCAATCTTAACTCTTAGCTTTAGTCAGACCAGCCAATTTCCTTATTATACAAGAAACATCATTCTCGTCTTAAACGTCACACTTACATTCATACATTCCCTTCTTTTTCTCTTTCTCATTCTCAAAGGTTAGACTTAAGTCAAACTTTGCTAGAAAAATTGCCTATTGCAAATGATATGCTTCTCTGCATGAATGGATGAATGAATGAATATGGAACTTATATTTTAAACCAGTTTAGTTATACATTGTCTAATAATGGATTGTCTTGTTTTCACAAGCACTTTCAACTATACAGTAGAGACAACATCTTATCCAATTCCATTTATTAAGTTTCTGCTATGTGTCAGAAACTATGCTATGTTTTTAAAATAACAGTCATTATAGTTAGGATCAAGAATATCAGTGAAGTTCCAATAGTGTCAAAAGGATAAAGGCAGGCTAATAATGAAGTTAACTGAGATCAGGTAATATAGTAATACAGTAATTGCTTAATGTGTAGCTGTTATGATTACAAGCATATTAATTAGACCTCTCTGTGCAAGCATTATTTTCTGTATTGATTAATTCTTACAATTCTCTCTACATTCCTGGTTAAACTGAAAACACCCATCTTAAGAGGATGAGACATTTATACTTGATAGAATTAACATATTTTTAGGGTAATTCCTAAGGACAGGATCTTTGGACAGTGCAGTATACTTGGTCGGAAAAAAATTGGGGGAATAACTTAGGCAGGGAAAGTAAAAAGAGTTGGGAAGATTGGAAGTGTGTAAAAGCATTTTGCTTTACAAGTTTGCTTCGTGAGCCTTAAAGAGCAGAGTGAATCAACTGTCATCACGACTGTTCAAACAGGAAAGATCATTAAAGGAATCTGACTTCAGAAGTCAGAAATGGAGTGCCTTTGTACCATAAAAGACATCAATTTATTCAATCTTAATCCTAAAAGATATCACAAAGATGCTGAGCACATAATATAAGGAAAAGGAAGCCGAGGAGGAGACAAACACATCTCAACTTCCTCAATTTTCCACACGTCAAACACAGGCGGTACAGGGAACGTTCATGAGCATTGGCTCTGAGACCAACATTCAATTCCCACTACCAAGCACCCCATTGTAACCCACCAGTAACTTCCTTTCCTTACTGATTTATCATACTAATCACAGGAGTGAAAACAGGTAGCGTATTAAACAAAAAGTTACTAAATGTCAATTACTACGTTATTTTGTTTTCACTAGCTCACTCACAAAGGGAAGTCAGAGGAGCTTAAGATCACAGTGATAAAATAAATGAATTAGAGATTGTTTTGCTCACCTGGATTCCTCTACATGGACTGAAAACAGAAGGTAAGAAAAGGGGCTCTGCTTAAAGAACTTCAGAAGCTCCTTCAACAATATATGCAACATTTAGCAACATTTAAAATGAAAAATCACTAAGAAATATGTATCACAATAAAATCACCTCACCATGCAAAAATTAAAAGGGCTATAAATTGTTACCTACTAGAAAAATCAGTCAAGCTACTTAAAATGAAACTGTCAATATGTTATTAGGTCAGGATTAAGAACAAATTTGTCACAGAGGAACAATTTGAACTCACCTTGATGACATCTTCTGGCCATGAATTAAGAACTGAAGCAATATGTCCTCGATCGTGGATACTAATAAAGAGACCTCTAAAAGAAAAAAGCAGTTTTAATTTACTCCAGACTTGTCATGAACTTCAAAGAATGCAACAAATCAGTTTAATATATCTCCATTTTTATCAAAATAGTAAAAAATTACTTCCTTAAACAAATAAAGGACAGGAATCTCCAACCTAAGCATGAAATAAAATACTCTGACATCTACAATAAAGGTTTTTATATATTCTGAAATATTTTAGTTAAAAACATTCACTGATTGTATACTGAGAATTTAAATCGCACAACAGTTCTACTCACAGATTCATTTACAGTCTTGCATTAAATAATACAAAAGCACTTGAAAAGCAACATGAAGCATATGTTACCAGGAATTTTCAGTGCATATTTCATTTATTACATATTTACAAAGTGAAGATGAAATATTTACTAGAGGTGGTTGAAGTGACTAATATGGAGGGGTCCTTTCATGTGGAACTTAAAAGAGTTTTTGATTTGTAGTCTTAGCTGCTGTTTGTAACTCAGTAATTTTGACTCTTACCCTGCCCCTGCCCTGTTCCCTATAATCTATAGCTATTTAATCTAGCTTGAAAAATTAAAATAAAAAGTTTGTAATCACTTAACCTCACTTAAAAATATAACTCGAACATAGAATATCTTATACAACATATGTAAAGCTTAATAAATAATTTGCAAAACTTCTACATAATACCCACTTAAACAGAGAGAACCATGTCAGCTGTCCAGAAGCCCTGCACATGTTTTCCCAGATCAAAAACCCTATCCTAATTTTTTATGGTATCACTATGGAGATTTCTCAAAATATTAAAAATACATCTATCATATCATCCGACAATTCCATTCTTAAGTATCTAATCAAAGAATACAAAAACACTAATTCTGATATATGCACTACATTACAGCACTATTTACAATAGCTAGGTTATGGAAAAAACATACTTGTCCAGTGACATATGAGTGGGTTAAGAAGATGCAATATATATATACACAATGAGATAATACTCAGCTATTAAAAAAAATTTTGAACATTTGTGATTTGCAACCACATGGATGGAACTGAGGGTATAAAGCTAAGAGAAATAAGTCAGAAGGAAAAAGACAAATGATGGATAGAATATAGAGAAATTTAGAATACGGAGAAACAAAAGGTCAGATAAAACCAAATAAATAACAAACCCTAGAAATTTAACCATAGATCTGAGGCTACCAGAGGTTGAGAGCATAAAGCAAAGTGGGTTAGGGTCACAATAGACTAACGTGGAGGACTATGAATGTCTTGGTGGAGGGTTCAGTGTAGAATGTACATCACAGAGGTATTTTATTATTTATTCATAACAACAACTTTCAAACCTACACTACTCCCAAAATTAACCACCTACTTAATTCCTCTCCTCATTCAGTTCTCAACTCAAGCATCAGTTCCTCAGACAGGCCTTCTCTGATAATAGTAATCAAAGCACCACTACCCTAACACTTTCATGATCTTCATAACACAAATATTTCAAATCATGTCTATTTATTCTTATGTTTAATGTCTCACTTCTCTGCCACCACCCTCCAGTACACATATACACAAGAGACAAGTTTCTTAAGTATAGAGACTCTATTTTGCTCATATTTGTTACCTTCATGCCTCTAAGTGTGCTAACACATAGTAAGTATCCAACAACATGTGCCGGCTTCAGTGCTGAAAAAAGACTTCTATAAAATCAAATACTTTACAGCATAAAAAAAATTAACAAAAACCCAGTCTTATCCTGACTTATGAAGTAAAAATTATATTATGAATTAGTATGTGCTACAGAAAGATTAGTTCTGACTGACTTTACCAAAATATTAATTTCCAAGTTGGCCTTAAATTATATCCTTTCCTGGTTTTATTTTGCCATTTTATAGTAATTTATTTGTTATTCCAAAATGATTGTAAGTTATTTATAAGTTAAATATTTCTTTTTGATCCTAGGCAATTAGCAGGATCTTACTAAATAATTTTAAGATTAAAATGAAACATATTTGGATTTTTTAAAGAAGACAATTTTGATGAAGTATTTAAGATGCTTTTGGAAACATACCATTAAATAAGATTTCCTGGGAACTTGTTAGTTAGCCAAGATATTCCAAGAAAGACTGGTCTCAGGAAATAGTATCATTTTTCTTTAAATAGCAGGACAATGAATGATATGAATATGTATATCAATTAAATGCCAAGGTCTTTTATACAAGGACTTTAACTGAGTGTAACTTTATAGGAGGACTTTAACTGAGTGTAGCTTTAGTAGGAAAACCACTGTAATCTCTTTCATTGAGCACAAGTTCACTGAGGCAAAATGCTTATATACTTGGAGAGGGTTTAATTACATGAAAGATATATAATGTCCCACTAGTCAAGCATTTTCAGAGAAAAAAATTGCAAAACTTTCTGGAATGTATCCTTGTTTAGAATCTAGTAAAATATCCAAAAGTATCTCAGCACAGAAATGACTCATACTTGCTAATACAGAATTGACTATGAAATATTAATCCTCAACATACAGAAATAGATAGCTACAAAATGAGAAGTTTAAATGAGAAAGTTTTTATAAATGACATTTTAAACTAACCAAATTTTTATAAACATCACTTTCTATTCATGTTTTTGATCAATTTGTTTTAAATTTATTTTATTCAAAGTATATTAAATGTACCAATTTAAAATACTCACCTATTTCATGTTAGAACTAAGACAATTTTAAAATGTAGATCATTTTCCCTTATACATAGTTTGAACCTTTCTCATATTCCCTAACATTGTATATATTCTGTTCTCAAAACAGATTTGTAATGTGAGATAATTATTCTTAATTCTTCATGTTGTCTCAGATAATATTCCTAATGAAGTTTATTTCATTTCAAAACAGAGTTCATTTCCCAACATGCACCATCCTGTTGTAATTAGACTAGTATTTTCTTCAGGAAAATGGCTTCATGATTGTGCTCCTGACCCCAGTGATCAGAATCTATAAACTTTAAGGACCAATAAAATTCAGATCTTTAAGCTAAATTTGTAATAATCCTTTCATGTATTAGAGAAGCTGATTTCACTATCTTTCAAAATAAGAAAATCAGAGCCCAAATTTTGTGCAAAATGTGATTATGCATTGGTGAGCCCAGGGAGTAAATGTAAAGTTGAGTTTAACTGTCAGGTCTGGGCTAATGGGAAAAGTACCTAAGAAAGCTAAGTTCAGGTAAAAGGTAGGTCTAAAGATGATATCTAGGATAAAGATACAAAACTAGGCGTCATAGGTGTAGCACTGAAAGAAGTTGAAATGAAAGGAGGAGGAAGAGAAGAGAAAGCCAAGGAAGGGTTAAGCATTACAAAATAGCATCCACAATGAAAGAGGATGACTAAGAAGAGTCCTTGAAGAAAAAAAAAAATCTATCATCTATGACAAATTTTCCTAAGTTGAGGGAGAAAAATGTTAAGAAGGCATGGATCAATATTATCCTACCCCCACAGTAAATGTTTATTTTATTTTTTTAAAGATTTATTTATTTACGCATACAAGAAGTGGGGCCAGAGGTCGGTGGGTGAGAAGATTCACCAGAGACAGAGTGGAGAACAGAAAAGGCAGACTGCGCTGAGGGGCGCAGGGGGCAAGGCAGGAGAGGTCTGCTACATCATGTGAGTTACCTCCCTGGCCAGGGAGCGAACTCATGCTGCAGTGGCTGTGGATGCTTCATATTGCTGTGCTTAATCCCTTGTGCCACCAGGGAGGCCCCACAGTAAATGTTTAAAAGAATCCTAATTATATTGCAAACAATTGTTTTTTCATGGAAAATATCATAGCAAAGTAGTCAGCACTATACCTTATCATTGTCATGTAATTTAGTGTACTTACTATAAACAAAAATATTCTCCTACATAATTATAATCAGAAAATCTGAGACATTACTACTATTTAATCTTCAGACACCATTCACATTTTACCATTTGTCTCCACAATGTCCAGCATAAGAAGAGTCCAGTTCAAATACTATATTGTATTTAATTTTATGTTTCTTTGGTCCTCTTCAATTAGAAACATCTCTTTAGTCTTTCCTTGGTGTTTATGGCTTTAATACTTTTGAAGTTACAAGACAGTATTTTTGTAGAATGTCGCTTAAGTTGGGCTTGTGTGGTGTTTTGTCACAATTAGGTTCAGAGTACACATCTTATGCAGGAATGTCACAGAAGCAATGAGGATTCTTCTCATCGCACACTACCAAGTGGCTCATCCTACTACTGATAACATTTACTTCAATCACTTGATTAAGGTAGTATCTCCTAGGGTTCTTCACTGCAAAGTTATTCTTTTTCCCTTTATAATCAACACACTTTTATGAGATTTTCAAAACTTTAACTACCCTGTTATTTCATCCAACTTTCAATTTAATCATTTATCTATTCATATCAATGTGGGTTTGCATTTATTTTTTCATTAAATCGGTTGTTAAATGTTGCTAATATTTTTTTTTATTCGATGCTCAGAATGTCCAAAATTTAGTCTGTAGGTGCCCCTACAAGCTGATTTCTATGTCCTCAGGACACATTCCTGTCGTTCTTTGGCCCATTTATTACTTCCTGGTATAGGATGTCCTATGCTCATCTTTCACTTATGCTGGCCCAGTACTAGCATCAGCAATTTTCTCTAAGGCAGAGAATGGCACGGTATTTAGATATGATTGCTAGGGGAACTCTGGGGTGTTCCTGCTCTCAGGCCAACTTAATGGGCAGAGCTAGAGAAGAACATATGTATATACATACTTTATAACAATTATGGGCATACCACAAATTATCTATCTATCCTAATTGAAAACGTGTCTGTATTCAGCTAGATTTTATCCATTCTGCCACCCCTTGCCTTTTTGTCTCCTTCCATAGAATGCTTTTGGGAAATCTCCGAATTCTGAGCCAATTCATTTGCTTTTTGGTTTCTTCAAGCCCAACTGTAAAATGTCTGAAAAAAGCACTGAGCCAGGTTACTGGATCCACTGAATCTCAAGGTGCCTCCAGTGTCAGCTAGGTCTTCACATCTCAACGTGACTTCTGCAAGTAACTTCAACTGTCAATTCTTAGATTCTCCATAACTTTTCATATTTTCCCTATCCCTCACTGCCACTTTCTATACTACCAGTTGGTTAGCACTTCTTACTTTTTGCTCTGGAGTATAGTTGAGATGTTCAGCTTCTAGTTATCCACCTATAAACATGCTTCCATTTTCATTATTCATTATCAAACAAAGTGTTAGTAATTCTGGCCTCTGGGGCAGTCCACCCTCATACTGTCACTCTCTGGTGACCTCTTAGTTTTTTGGTTTTTTTTTGTCTGTTTTATTTCTGCTTAACCCTTAAATGCTGGTATTCTCCAACTCAAAGGAAGTTCTCTTTTTTTTTTTTTTTTTCTCACTTTTAATGCACAGAGAAGACCTGTGGACTCTGCTTTCTTTCTTTCACTTTTGTATGTCTGACCTTTGTCTGTAACGCCCCTCTTTGATCCCATTCTCGCTCTTGGCATATAATCAACTAATTCAGCCTGAGAACTACATACTTTCCAATTCTGGGTGATCTTTTAAAAAGATTCATTTAGGCATTCTTCCAGTACCTCCAGTTCTTCTTCACTGCTAAGCTAAGAGAGGCAGTTCCAGCATTCAAGTTGAGTTTGGAATCTGTCTGTAATACCACAGAACTCTGCTGTTTTTCTCGAGTATAACACTAATCATACCATCATATAATTTTTCCTTTCATTTCCATCTTGCCTACTAAATTATTACCTCTTAAAGTTAGGATTTCTGTATTCATAACAAAAAGAAAAGAAGGAAAAGGGGAGTGACAGATGTAAGGGAGAAAGGAAGATAGCTGAGATGTGATACTACCCAATCTGAGGAGGAGAACACTTGGGAGATATATGGTCAATGTTTATAACTTGAAAATCAAAAGGCCAAAGGAACAAACAGATTGGGGGAAAGTTCCTAGGAACGAACAGCAAAAATCATAGCAAATATCTATGGATATTGGATATGGAGCACTTGAGGACTAAGGAATCAGCAATTTAAGATCTTAATGTTAACAAAGGGACAACAAATTTAATAAGAGCTAAGGAACTGAGAAATAATGAGAGAGCCAACTGACAGTTTCAAAACCACTAGTTCTGAGGAACAACCTCAGATTATAAGATCACACTAGCTCTGGAAGAAAGGTAAATTAAGGAGTTTAAGTGTTTCAGACTTCAGTCTGTTTTAGATTACAAATAAAGTTGGCATGTGACATCTGAGCCTGAAAGTGGATAGGGACACCATGGAAAGTACAGGAGCCAGTGGAAGATGACATCCTTAATGAGTGGGAATACCAATTCTGTTATAGAAGCAAAAACTTTTTGAGTCCAATGGTCACCTACTTCCAAAAGTAAGGTTTTCTTTTTAAAAAATTATCACATCAAATTCTAATATTACTAACAGAAACAATAACAATAACTAATAAAGATAATCTTGTGAATTTGTTTTGTTTATTGATAAAATTTAAAACTATTTCTAGTCTTAATCCTCCTTTGGAATGAAAATTAGTACAATGGGCAGATTTCTAAGATGACTCCCAAGATTTTCCAGCTCCCTGAGTGATCCCCAGGACCATGGGTAAACAATGAATTTTGCTCTGATTTGGATCTGTTATATATAGCAAAGTTGGCTTGAAGATGAAAAGATTATCTGGGTGGACCTGCATTCTTTAAGACAGAATTTCTCCATATGTTCACAGAAGGGGGAGTTAAGAACTGTTGCAAGCTTAGATAAAGAGCCAAGAAGCAAGGAAAAGGAGCTATGTGGATCAGCTGAGAACAGTGCCTGGTTGACCGTCAGCGAGGAGACAGGTAAGTTAGCTCTACAACTGCAAAGAACTGAATTCAGACAAGAAGTGCAAGCCAAGAAGCAAAGTTTCCTATAAGCCTTCAGTCTGGATGATCCCTTGATTTACTGTGACACCCTCAGTATAAACAACCACACCAACCACACACTGATCTACAGGACTATGAGCTAATAATGAATAATGTTATATTAAGCAGCTTAGACTGCTAATTTGTTACAGATCAACTGGAAACTAACAAATAAAATTAGATATGTATCTCGTAGAATTTTCTCCTCCAATTTTTTCCCAATATGCCTTATAATTTAAAGCACATAATTAAGTTTCAAGTCATGTGGGTCATTACATGAAGAAAAAGGAGGGCTCATATATGAGAAATCAAAGACCTACTGGAATGTAAGGAACCCAAAGAAAACATTGGATATTTTGTATATATCCCTGATATGAAAAATGCTGCAGTCCCTCTAAATGTCTATGAAAATGAACTGAAGATTTGTTCATGGTTTTTAAAATACCCTTTATTTAAAAAGAATTTAGATGATTAGGTTATTTTAAAAGCAGTTCCCTAGTTTTTCTAACATACCAATGACCTTATTTCCCCTTTTTAGGTAAATAGAATGTCTATCACCTTGCAATAAAAATATTTTCATTCCTAGGCTGGATATAATATCTTGTATTTTTAATGACAGACAGAAAAATGACCCTTCTATTTTCTAGGATAAGAAACATAATTATTAATGCTACCTTATGCACTTTTACCACAAATGGTGATAATTTTTAAAGGTTTCATTAAGCATAATACATTAACTACTTTTCTTTCTGTTCAGTCTTTTCAGTGAAAACTGTTAACACTGCTATTATATTATGTAATGACCACCATGCTCCTGAATAAAACTAATTCCAAAAAAATTCTATGTTCTTCTACATAGTCACACCTAGTGACTTGGACTGGCATGTTCCATTTATATAGATGGCAAGCAACCTTACATAGATGATACTGTTTTAGTCATTGAATAACATTTAAATTCTCTGTTCTCTATTATTTGGCAGTACATGTATTTGTCATTATGTTTATCTAAACTTATAGGAACAAGACAAATAATTCTTATGTTGAAAGGTCATTTAATTTAAAAAATTCAGTTCTTACCATCTTGAGAAGGAATATCATGTTCCTTCAGAAGGTCATATCAGGGAAGAGCAAGAACATTTACTACTAATAGAAATGAGTCACAGAAAGTGATGTTTTTTACAACAACTTGAGAGGAAGGAATATATCCTTCTCAGACCAAAACCTGATAGTCATATCAAAGTCCTATATGTTTTCATTTTAAATTAAATTTGGTGTAAGATTTAAAGTGATTATAGAGAATTTTAAAGGGTTTTTAAATAACAAGATGATTCCTTTTAAAAGGAAAAGTTTTGAAAAAAATGAAGATAGGAAAAAAGATGAATTTTAAATATAGGATTATTCAGAGAATATATTATTTTAAAAACCTCACTGAAGAATAAAAAACTAGATAAAATACAAGTGTTACAGGGTTGTATTTGTATGCTGTTAAATATTATTAGGAAAACTGTACATGTATTCAAGTTTATACACACACACACAAGACTGCATTAGTACCAATTACTAAGCACCCATCTTACTTATTGTTTGATTTAGCAAATTATAACAACAAAAAAAAAACTACTGAGTTTCATCATCAATTTGATTTAGCCAATTGTATCAAAAAAAAATAATTACTGAGTTTTACATCAATTATATGTCAAGTTTCTTTCATATTTACCCATGATAGCAAGCAATGAAGTAAATGGAAGGGAAAACATTTTTTAGGGGAAAATATATGCATCCTATAGAACACATACTGGCAATTCAACAGGGAAATATCATTCAATTACTTGATGTCTATGGAATGAGACGCATATCTAGGGCCAATATAAACTGACTATGCAATGGGATCCAAGAGTGGAAAATAACAAAGACACTCAACGATAGACGTGCATTAGAGTTATGCCACTGCTTTTTATACAAGTCAAAGGCACCAAGTACAAGAAACAGCAATGAAAACAGGGAGACAAAAGATATGTGATTACTTTGACATAATCAACACTTTAGTCAGACTAGGAAAATTTGCCCAAATGTTTAAATTTACTTACTTTTGGTTCATAATCCCATGCTCAAAAACTTCAGGGAATCTCTTCATTAATATAGCAGCTTTAATTAATCATATTAATCATGCTTTTGTTTCTAGAAACTGACTAAAGTTTATGCTAATGCTTTCATTTTTCTTTCTTTCTTTTTTGGATAAACAGCATTCTTGGATAAAGGAAAGTCTTAGCTGAAGCTTTGTTTTCAGGTTCCTTTCAAAACACTAATGAACAAATCCCACAATCTTAACTCTGGGACCTATACACGTCATCTTTTTTTTTTTGCTGATCTTTTCTTTGGACGCCTATATTCCTGCAGACTACTTTAGCTGAACCCCAAACTAGTGATCAAACAATTCAACCAATTAGTCTCATTTCATTATAGAAGAAAACAGAGATTCATTTGCATATTCTGAGAAGTATAGGAATAGGTCTCCAGTATCCTAAAAACAAAACTGCTATTAACAGGCACTGTTCTTAGGCAGTCTTCTCCCCACATCCTCCTATTGAGAAAAGAAAATTTGTCAATAGAAAAACAAAAGCCACGTGAACAGACTTGATATACTGCCAAATACAGTTCAAGCAAGTTCCTTTGATGTGAGGCAATTTATCCACAGATTTTTCCAGAGGAGGTTGCCACTCACTGCTGGGCCTCAAAAAACTGGTCCTCATCCCAATCCTACTCTATAAACAGATAATGTCCATTTTCTCTCAAATTTAGACCATTCCTATACAAATTCAAATTTATATTATTACTGGAAATCTGTCACTAAGTGTAAAGTCTAGTATAAGTAAATTGGTTTTGCTCATAGAAATAAGTCTTTGGGGAAATTAAAAGAAAGTAAAGCAGCAGCAACTTGGTTTACAATAGATTTCTGGGGCTTCTTTCATTGAACAGTTGTGCCTGCATTCCAGTTCTTTGGCTTGGGGATCCTCACATGAGTACATAACACCTGTACTGTTCTGTCACAATGACTCATCACATAGCATTATAATTGCTTGTTCACTGTCTCCTCCATTAGACTATATGCTTCATGAGATAAAATGCTTTTCCTGTCTTCTCCATTATTTATTAGAGTGGCAACGCAATATTCACCACATAGCAGCAGAGGTAAGTTAAAGATGGTCATAATCTTTATTTGATACTCCTCCCATAAAGGGGGGAGATGTCTATGTCCCCTTCCTGATTCTTGGTGGTCTTTATAAATACATTGGTCAATAAGTTGTGGTAGACATAATACTGTGCCAATTTCCAACCAGTTATTCCACATTCAAGTAATTAAGAAATTAACAACTGTATTTCTTGTCTCTCAGAACACTTGTTCTTGGTCCTAAGACTGGCAGGTGTGATTAAGAAGACTCTCCAAACACATTGATAATTTTAAGGGAATCCATGTCCAGATACATCTCTCCTAAAAATAGTCTACTAGAGCTGGTATGGTTCTCCAAAGACAAATCTACACATTCAGGTTCTCCATTTCCTATCACCTTTCATAGTAGATTTTCTACTTTACATAAGAAAGACATCAAGTCAGGGTGTCTCCCTTGTGGCACAAGGGGTTAAGTCTCAGCACTAAGAAGCTATCAAAAGTCACCGCAACACAGGTTTGATCCCTGGCCAGGGAGCTAACCCACATGGCACAGCAGACCTCTCCTATCTTGCCTGCTGCTCCCCTCAGCAGAGATTCAGTCAATGTGCCTATTCTGTTCCCCACTCTGTCTCTGGTGAATACTCTCACCCCCCACACCTCTAGCCTACACCCAAGCTCTTATATGCATAAATAAATCTTTTTTTTTTAAAAAAAGGACATCAAATTACCTATCCTGAATTTTCCGAAAGCCCACAAACCCTTGGTATTTTGACTTGGTGAGGCTTGCACTGATTCATCTTTCACATATTCTTGCTACGAATAAACAGTTGCATTAGAATGAGAGTATTTTGGTACTGAATTCAGATATAACACAGAGTAGACAGGTGGCACTGGTCTTCAGAGACACACCAATCAAGGTAAGGCAAAAGAATCCACACATTGAAAATGGCTTACTTCACTCAGATATTTAATGAAAATAAGTTAGAGCATGTCTATTAGAAAGAAATCTTCAAACAGCTGTAAACAGTAAGTGCTTAATGATACTGTTTTAAACATAACAGAAAATCAAAACCACTATGAGATAGCAGCTCACACCTGTGAGAATGGTCCATATCAAAACAGCCAGATACAAGTGTTGGCGAGGGGGGTATGAACAAAAAGAATCTCTCTTCACTGCCACTGAGAATGCCGACTGGCCCAGCCCCTGGAAAGCTCCTGTGTGGAGGTTCCTCAGATTACTAAAAATGTATCTACCATATGACCCAGCAACTCCAAAGAACATGAAAACATTAATTTTAAAGGAAACCTATACTCCTATGTTTACACTAGCACTATTGACAGTAGACAAGATACGCAAACAACCTAAATACCCTAGAACAGATGAGTGGATCAAGATGTGGTATATATGCCTCTATCAATTTACCTATCTAGAAAAATAGATATAGATATACATAAACACAATGAAATACTACCCAGCAATCAAAAAAGATAAACTCATGTCATTTGTGACAATATGGGTGGAATTGGAAGAGATTATCCTAAGTGAAGTGACCCAAAAAGAGATTAATACCAGATGGCAGCACTTATAGGTGGAATGCAGAGAAACCAAACAAAGGGTCGGATAAAGAAAAACTTAAAAACTGGCCATAGATCTGAGACATTCAGGAGAAGCAGGAGAGAGGACAAAAATAGGAGTGGAGGGAGGAGAACACAGTGGAATATGGTGGAAGACTATGGGTGCTTCCATGGTGGGAAAACTGGGTAGACCACACCTGAGAGGAGAAATGCTATACTCTGAGAAAACAAAAAAGATACAGAATGGCACATCATTAAAAAAATTTTTAAGAAGAATAAACTTTCAGAATACTAAAACAATAATCAAGTTGTATATTGTAAACTTATGACAATTATTATCTGTCAATTATAAGTCAATAAAATTTTACAAAAAGGAGAAAAAGAAAATGGTATTGCATCTCAACAGTGTCTTCGAGGTGGCAGTCCCCAAAGCAATAAAAATGAGAGAGAAGATAAACAGGTGGGACTACATCAAGATAAAAAGCTTCTGTACAGCAAAGGAAACAT
>JAGFMF010011688.1:1915148-1977190 GCA_019455555.1 Galemys pyrenaicus
GAATACTACTCAGCAATCAGAAATGAAAAACTAGACTCATTCATGGGAACATGGATGGATCTGGAGGGGATTATGCTTAGCGAAGCAAGTCAGAAGATTTTGGATTTACTAACCTCTATAAATTGTGTAAGTTAATTCCTTAAAATCAATCTATCTCTTTATCTACACACACACACATGCACACACACACGCACACCTTTCTCTGGAGAATGCTAATACATGTATAAGTGAAAAAACATGAGTTCAAATTCCTACTTGGTACTTACTACTTGGAGAATAGTTTTCTTGGAATGACTCTTTTCAATTATAAAAAGAATGGATTTTTAAAAGTCAGCTACAATAGATGGTGGTAACATTAATGACACATCTCCAAAAGTCACAACTCAACCAACTGTTGCCAAATATGTAAACCAAAAACATACATATTTAAATACAAATTAATAGATGTTCTGATAGTCAAAATCCAAAGTACATGCCATGGCAGAAAACACTGGAAAAGCATCCTAAGGTCACACTGAATTCATCAGACAGATGGCATTTATTTGGCATATTGTCAATAAAAATTAACTTATTCCATCAGGGAAATAATATACTTGCGTATTACCAGCTTTAAAAATAAATTACCTCATTTCACAGTGAAAACGTTTATTTCACAAGGCAGTGCTATTTTATAAAATATGATCCCCTCTAAATTATTATAAATATTATGCATTCAACCACGAGACAATCATATTAAGGATGTATATTCATAAATGAGAAATTGCTTAGAAAGAAATGAAATTCAGTAACTTCCATGATGTTTTAAGTAGGTGATTATATAATTTGGAATTCTATCAATTATTTTTCAAATTTTATGATAGTGAATATAAAGTATTATTAAAATGCACAGAATTGAGCTAAAATTGCCAATTTCAATTGTGCCATTATTTTAGGAGTTAAAGTTTATAATTTTAAAGTTATAAATTTATAATACTATAAAATTACCAACATAAAATACCCAACATTTTTGAAGGTCTGTAAAAATTTCTTAAGACAATATTAAATATAGATTATTGTCAAAAGTAATGATGAAAACAAATATGAATTTTCAGAAGTATACTTAAGAAGCAGGTAGAAAATTTTGGTAATGAAATACAGAAATGATCCCTGAAAGTATAGTCTTACATGAAGAAAATTTCTGAAAGGGTAATAAAAGCAGACTCTCATCTGGCTCCTTCTCAACTACTAATGTGTACTAACAGGGGGAAGGGTGAAAGCACTGCCTCAGAGAAACTCTTCTTAAAAGTTTGACAGCTAAACTGCAACTAAGTTTTGGAAAAAATGAGATAAACAGGAGCTTAAAGGCATATACAAAGAAACAGGCTGAAAAAACTAGAAAATATTAAAAAAGGGATCAGAAGAATTTAGTAACTTTAAATGAAAAAATATCAACATTAATCTTTGTATCCATTCAAATTTAAGAAATATTAGAACCAAAACAGTATGCCAGACCACAGCTGTGTAAACTGACATGTGCTGTGTGTTCACTTGTAGGATAGAGTAGGAATTCTGATGAGCCACAATATCACATCACTTAAAGTCTTTAAAATCCTTATTGGAAAACACATTGTTTTAAAAAAAGTATTAAAATTATGATTAAAGTTGCTATTAAAAAACCTTCTGAAGTAGACAGCAAGGTTATTTAAAAAGATATGTGAATTAGTCCTACTCTAGGAGATGTCCAAATACCTAGAACTATTCATTCATGGGTTGTTTTTTAATTAAGTTTCCTAGTTAAAAGTGACTTTAAAATTCAAGTATTTTGCATTCATACCCAAAGCAAGAATATCATTAACTATATGTATGACCAATAAGTATCCAAACCACATGAATATTCTGAATGATGAACAACAACAAAACCTATTCCAATCTCAAAATTTTTAAATCACCAGAAAAACTTCCTTTACATTGATTAAATCTAACTAACATCCCAGTAATAATTTCTACCCACTGACTTTTGTTCTACATCTGAGGCTGTGCCATGCAAATATAATTTTTTTGCATGAATATCTTTCAAATAGTTGAAGAACTAATTATATCCCTTTCAAGTCTTTTCTTCTAGCATAAACATTTCTATTTCCTCCAACTCTTTCTCACATAATAAGTTTTCAATAAATGTCATGGCTTTGGTCATTTTTCTCTGGATATCTCTCAATTTGTCAATGCTCCTTCAAAAAATGTGGCATCCAAAACTAAACACAATATTCCAGATGTGACCTGAGTATGTACCCCAAAGAACAACTACCTCCCCTTTTTAAAATTTCTTAATTTTTAGTAATGAAGACTTGAATTTAGTATCCTTCTTTAAAAAAATGTAATACCACACATATAAATACTACCTGAGATGAAACTTGGCAATTTTCCTTAATTCTCCATATGCTATGTGTAAACTTAAATCAAAACACCTGGAAGAACTGCACAGATTGTGACAACATTATTTTTGGATCTTAAACGTAAATTTCCATTCAAGTTTTCCACACTTAAAGTGTCTAGATGAATATGCAGACTAAATGAACTGTTACTTATACTTTTAAGAGTCGTTTACAGTTAAAAATAAGTTTTTCTGCCTTGCACAAGACATTATATATCCATATATACATTGAAACAATCCTTAGATGTTCATGTGAAGAAAGAGTGCTTGAATCCTGCCTACATTTTTCTCAATCTCTAAATTAATGCCATACTCATAAAAGAAGATAGTTTGGTTTTTAAAGTACTTCTGGGCATACAATGAATTTCTAGTACTTGTATATAGAATGCTCTACCTCCTATTAAGCAAGTCACTAAACATTTTCATAAGCATAACAGTCTGCTCAGGAAAAAAAAAGTTTACTAATAAAATCACCACCATCTACATCTCCATAATATATAAAAATTAATATTTTTACATACAATTATTGCTAAACTATTAAGTAAGGTTAACAGTTAAGAGATCTGAACTATTGCAGATAACTCATGCAACTTTTACACACACATTTCACCATATAGTACTTTTTCTCATCCTTTAATATAGGGTAGATGTAAATATGAGGCCTATTTCAAGACACAGGAAATAAATTAACAAAAGGATATTTTAGAATAAGCATAAATAAAAATCAAAGACTTATCAATAAAGACTTTACCATTTTGGTAAAAATTTATTAATAACTAATAATATTCTAGAATATTAAAAAATTAATTACCTCCTTAAATGCTATTTGAATTTCTAGAGATACAGAAAAGTATAGGATAGTAAAAAATAAAAATTACAAATTAAACCAGAGGCAGAAGTCAAAAATATTTATGGTCCTCAAGTCTCCAAAATATTGCTAAAGATTCTAAAGTGACTTAATTGAAAGAATAAGAAACTTTCATTTCTAGTCATGATTATGATCAGTTCAAATTACTAGGGATATGTTTCCATATGATGTTGAACATGGGGTAATATAGAAAGCTTCATCCTCACAATTTAAATAATGAATATTCTATTTCAAATGCTTCTTGAAATTCTGAAGGAAATGAAATACAAATGAGAATAAATGTGGACAGAAACTAATTTTAGTATTTCATCTAAATATTTCTTTTTATGCATTTCCCTGAGAATTTTCTAGGAAAAAATACAGTAAATAAAACATATTACTGACTAATTCCCTTTGAAAACTAGTGTTGCTGATAATCTTTGCAATTGTCAAATCCAAAATCGTTAATGTATACCTTAAAAACTAAATGATTTATGAATATCATCTACCAATTTCCAGGTTCATACATTGTTACTAGGCCCTCCCCTCCCCTTACCTGGAAGTCCTAGAGACATTTAAAATTCATTACGTTCCACAAAGAACTTTTCAAGTCCCTCACAAACATAACACATTTTTCTGAACCTCAGTGAATGATACCATAATCCATTTAGTCATTAAGAAACCTAGTAGATACCATAATAGCAGTTGTAATTATGATTATTTGCAAACAGTTACGTTAGACCAAGTATTATAAACTAGGTGTATCTATCTATATCAAATCTAATCCTCCCTCTTCCAAAAAATCATGCAAAATGGGTATCATCCTGAGAAATATTAGGGATCCTGTTTAGTTTTAACTCATTCAGGTTTTCTCAAATTAATTTAATCACTGAACACTTCCCCAAAAACTTTGGTAAATAAACCAGTGATGCTAGTAAGAATCACACTTTTTAAACAATTTTATTTTAATGCTTTTTTAAAACGTACCAACACAAATTTTCCATTTGTTCTTCCTCTTTTGCCAAAATCATATCAGTGATATATAAAGATGAGGTCTTAAAAAGAGTAAATATAAGTTTAATTGAAAGAGTATTATCTACAATCAACAGTTTACCTCCTATAGTGAGATTCTTTGGTGTGTTCCAGTTTCAGATGATTTTTTTATGAGAATTTGACTCTTAAAATAAGATGCTTAAACAGTAAGCTAAATAAAGAATATATCAGTATTATGCCTTTCAATGTGACTGGATAAACAGAGTAAATTACTATTTCTATGCAACAGCAAACAAAGTACTTTGATTCGCTAAGAGACTAAGCTTAAATGGCATGGGAACTAGATGAACAATTTATAAAATATGATCCTTTCTCTGTAGACACTTACAACCTACTTCAGACTAAATGAATAGTAGAACTCTAACAAAAGAGACCGCGAAGTCTTTGATCGGGGCCTCCTTGGTGGCACAGGGATTAAGTCTCAGCACTATCAATCTATCTTTAGCCACTGTGGCATGAGTTGATCCCTGGCCAGGGCGCTAACCCACACAGTGGCACAGCATACCTCTCCCTGTCTTGCCTGCTGCTTCCCTCAGCAGCATATTTCAGTAGATCCACCTGTTCTGCTCCTTACTCTTTCATGATGAATCCTCTGACCCTCGTACCTCTGGTCTATACTCCAGTTTTGTATGTATAAATAAGTAAAAAAAACATATCTTTAAAAAAATAATGCCTTGATAGAACATCATTAATTACCAAAAGCAATATAAAATATGCAGCTAAAAGAACTAATGAGAGAGATGATTCTTCAAACATACAATATAAAATACTAGTAAGAAAATGTCAAAAATTAGCAATAATAGATAGTATGTGTGTGTGTGTGTATACAGTAAATATGCAGTATAAAGCATAGCAGGTAGAAATATTTCCAAACAAATTTTGTAAATCTGCTTTAGCTGCCTCTTACACATATGTGTATTGTCAATTTGCACAAAAGCTTTCTTTAAAAAAATTTCACAGAACACAATAATTTATTTAACACAGTAGGCTTCAACACTGCCAAAAAACAAAACAACTGTCTCCAACTTCCAAATATTGCTCCTTTGTCTACAAAGTGTCACAATTAGATGTGCCGACATAAGCACAAAACACTACCAAATACTGGAAGTTCTGCAAGAATTAAAAAATATGGGCACATGGAAATGAGATAATCCAAGTAATGCAACAGCATTCTTAAAACTGGTTACCACAACATCTTGAAACACCCACACACAGTATCAATGCCAAGTAAAAGAAATTCCACACAAAACCAAAAAAATGGGTATTTCAGTACGTAACTTAGGAAAAAAAATTAGAAATTGAGTTATTTATGTAAGAATTTATTTTTATGTGTCTAGCAAGGCTTTAGTGCTATATTCAAAATGAAAGACATCTAGTCACAGAAAAATATCACATCATAGAGATATCAATATTTAAAAGTATGAGATCAAAATATGCCTCTATGCAATTTTATCAAGCTCAGTACCTGGATATTAACCCTAAATTTCACTTATTATGGTCTGAATTGCCACTGCCAAGTCTATACAAAGTTGTTCACTTTCTAAATATTTTAGAATGTCTGTTGTTGCTGTAGGAAAGATGTAAGACACATGTCAATTCTGACTAAGAAAAGTCTTTTTTATCTTTAAATTCAAACAAAGTGATAGATTTAGAAAAACTGTATTCTCTACTTTACATATTTTAAAAGTAACTACTAGTTCCCTTATGGAAAATCCACAAAAGGGCTACTTCAATGCCAACTCTATGGATTTAGAAAATGATAAATTCATATTATTCAGAAAAATATTCAATCTTTGTTTTAACTTATAAAATGCATACAAAATAGTGGTAGTGAACATTTCAAAGACAAGCTTGATTACAATGAACTATGTGCTTCTGGGACAAAAAATACTTTTATTATCTATAAAATGAAATCCAAGTTGACTTAAAAACACTTTCTTAACCATCGTCTTAAATTTAGAAATAAAGCACTATATTTTTAATGTTATCTATATATTTATACTTAATATATTCTTTTATAAGAAGTTTGATTTGGGGCCTCCTTGGTGGCAAAAGGGGTTAAGCACTGCACTATGAAGCACCAGCAGCCACTGCAGCACAAGTTCAATCCCTGGCCAGGGAGGTGACCCACATGGCACAACAGACCTCTCCTGCCTTGCCCGCTACTCCCCTCAGTGGTGTATTTCAGTCAATCTGCCTGTTCTGTTCCCCACTCTGTCTCTAGTGAATCATCTCACCCCCCCACAGCTCTGACCTGTATCCCAGTTTTTATATGCGTAAATAAATAAACCTTTAAAAAATAATTTAAAAAAATAAAAGAAGCTTGATTTGGATTTTTTTCAAACTTGAATTCCATTCAATATTTTTTTAATAGCAAAAATTTTACCAAAATAAGTAGTATTTGAAATGCAAGTTTAAGTCAACATACCTTGGCTTCCGAAATGCTAAACTGTACTGCTGGCAAGCCAGACCCACGGTGGGAGTATAGACAATAGGCATGAATTTCTCAATGTCAGACATTAGCACTTTATAGAAAAGCTTTTCATTTCTATCTTGAAGATCCATTAAGAGAATATACCTGTGAAAATTGGAAATGATTAGATACAGATTCCAACAGTTTCAAATAGCTGTTCAAATATTTTGCATTACAAACAAAATATAAAGTATATTTGTCAAAAAAGAAGATTTGGTCAAAAATGACTTGAGAAATAGTCTTAAATATCTCAAAGAACAAAGCCATACCCCTGAGTTAGTGACATTCAAACATTAAAATCACTGCTGAGAAAGAACGGTTTTACTTAATTTGAAATACTTCATTGTTCAATAAAAGGTGAAAATACCGCAAGATATAGATGAAACGTTAACTAAGTAAATAGAAAAACTATTTAATTTGCAGTAGTGAGTAAGGCAAATGACAAGCAAAAAATGAGTAAAGAATTAATACTGACCCTAAAAATTACTAAATTAGAGAAGTTCAAGGGACTTTTCTTTTTATTGTACCAAATGATCTTTTTTATTTATTTATTTATTTATTTCTAGAGAGAGACTTTGCTGAACCCAGTTTTCTTTCTAAACATAAATCTTACAGGTAAACATAAACCTTCAACAGTTTATAAACTAAAACTCAAACTGTTGGAGTAACTTAAAACAATTCTGCAAAATTGTATTTAATCTTACCATTTTTCATGGTAAATGGACACTATAAAAGGACAGGTTTATTAGAAAAAAGCGAAAGAAAAAGACAGGCGCCTGCATAGTCACAGTTGGGCAGGAGAGCTGCTGCTACTGTTTTGCAAAGGGAAAAGTTGTGAAAAAGAATTACCAACCTTTTTGAATTTATTTCTAGTCCCTGACGTAGGAAAAATGTGAACAGTTTAGAGTGAAAGTTACAATGATTCTAAAACTTAAAATTACGAGGGTTTGGTTATATCAACTAAAAAAAATAACATTTGGAAAGAAAGTGATGAATTTTAGACACACTAAAACTGATTTAGGAATGTGAAAACCGGTCATCACTGCCTTGGCAATGAGCTATTCTTAGGCCTCATCTCATTTTACACATCACACTTCGTGCAGGTGACATTCCCAAGGGTTCCATACCTTCCCTTTATTTGACTTCCAGCCTATTATAGTGTCTTTGTTTTCCAATCTCACTGGTCAATCTTTTTCTGGTTTGGTTTTTGTTTGTTTGCTATTTTGTCCTTTTCTCCGAAAGTTCTCTAGCACCCATCTCCAATATATTAAGAAATTGCATGGCCTTTACCTTCAACACATATCCAAAATCTAAACATCTTTATTGTTACCACCCTGGATTAAACCACTGACATCTCAACTGGATTACTGTAATCATCTTCTAAGAATTCTCACAGACCACATTCTACTCTAAAAATTTGTAACCAGTCTTCTTAAAACTGAGTTCAGCTCTAGTTGATCTGCTTAAAACCTTGCATGGCCCACTTTTTCAGAGAGTAACGCAAAAATCTTTTAATGGCCTACAAAGTCAGGCACAATCTGTCCCTCCTTACCTCACTGACTTCCTTCCCCAATGTAACAGTCTTTCCCTTCCTTACTCATTCTTCTCTAGTCACAGGTATTCCTGCAAATCATGGAACACACCAGATACTTAATTGTTTTCTCTTAACTCACCTTCTCAAAGAGGACGTTTGTGATCAGCCAATTTATCAATGCAAAATGACCCTACCCACCACTCTCTAGTATTCTCAGTCCTTCTTATCCTTACCCTTTTCTCTTTTTTTTTTATTAGCACTTACTTTAACTTTTTAACATAATAACTTGCTTATATTTTACTATTTAATACTTTAAAATAATTTACATAAGTTATGTGAGGGTAGATATCACTCTCTATAGTCCCAATATCTAAAAAAGCACCAGACTGAATTGATGCTAAATAAACATTTGAGGAACAGTCTCTCATGAAAATATAAGTCACCAGTTCTTAAGAGGGAGATGATAAAATAGCATACAAGGATGTAAAATAGAAACATTATAGGCTGGAGGAAAAACACTGAGAGAAAGAAGTATTATCTATAATGGAAGATCTGTAAGGCTGATCATGGAGTTCTCAATTAAAACCTTAAAAGGGAATGGTAGAAAATCAATTAAAGTATTCAAAGAAAAAGATTTCCATCCTCAAATACTTTATCCTTAAATATTATCATTCAAGACAGAAGAGATACATATCTTGTCTCAAATATATCTTGGGAGTACCAAAATATATAAAGCAATTATTAACAAAACTAATTATTAACTACTAACTACTGTGGACAGATCAACAAAACAGAGAATAATTAAGGAAATAATAGCCTTAAGTAAGGAGTTAGACCAAATAGATTTAACAAAGATCTGCTAAAACCTCGGCCCCAATATGCCTACATCTATATTTTTCCAAGTGCATGTGGAACATTTTCAATAGACCACACATTGTGACACAAGTCAGTTGTCAATGAACTGCCAAGAATCATTACAGTCAAAATAACTATTCCAACAAAAGCAATATATATATATTTATTTAATGCAATCCCCATTAAGATACCAGTGAAATTCTTCAAAGAAATACAATGAAAATATTAAAATTGATATGGAACCACAGAAGGTCTCCATCAGCTAAAGAAATCCTGAGGAATTAAAGAGAAATGAAGGCATCAGCTACCCTGACCTTACACTATAAAATAACTGAAATTAAGACAATATGGTATTAGAATAAAAACATATATAGATCAGTGGAACAGAATCAAAAGTCCAGGAATAATTACACCCACATAACAACACTTAAATTACAATAAAGGAGCCACAACTACACATTGGAGATAGGACAGTCTCTTTTTAACAAATGGTGCTGGGGAAACTGAATGGCCACATGTAAAAGAATGAAGGCAGATCACTCTCTAACTGAATGCACAAAAATAAATCTAAGTGGATTAATGACTTTGATATAGACCTGCAACAATAAAATATGACAAGAAACATTGGCAATAAATTTCACGACATCAATGATAAAAATGTACTTTGGAGACTGGACCCCACAGCAAGGAAATAAAGCAAAAGTAAACAATTGGGATTACCTTAAAATAAAACGTTTTCATACCATGAAAAAACATATATAGAAGTAGATTTTTAAAAGATGTCTTACTGAATAGGAAAAAACATTTACACATTACACAACCTCCAGAGGTTAATGTCCAAGATATACAGAAACATTGATTTTAACAACAACTAAAAAAACCTAATTAATAAAATGGGCAGCAGATCTGAAAAACGAATTTGCCACAGGGGTAGCCGTAACATCTATAGATATATCAAAAAATGTTCATCATCACTTTTAACAGGGGAGACGCTGGTCAGTCAAAACTACAATGAGATATCATTTCACACCTATGAGAATGGCACTTATTAAAGAGACCACCAATAACAAACGCTGGAGAGGATGTGAAAGAAGAATCTTAATACACTGTTGGTGGGAAAGTAAGCTGGTGTGGCCATTTTAGAAGTGATATGCATTTACCTTAAAAAACTAAAAATGAAAATACCACATGACCCAACAATTCCACTTTTGGACACCTACCTGATGAACATGAAACCATCAACTCAAAAAATTTATATGCACTACATTGTTTATCACAGCTTTATTTTTAACAGTTAGGCTATGGAAACAGCCTGAAAACCCACTGACAGAGGACTGGATCAAAAAGATGTGGTATATCCACACAATGGAAGACTATTTCAGCAATAAGATGTGTAATGCTATTATTTATAGCACAATGGAAGGGATTTGAGGGAATTATGTGTAGTAAAGCAAGCCAGAATGACAATATGAATACTGAACAAATCTACACAGCAATCTGACAAAGCAAAATATTTATAAAAACTTGTAAACACTAATATATGAAGTTTCCAAAATTAAGACAGATAGATTCAGGGCGAAAGGGTCAAAGAGTTTTAAGGAATAGTAGGGGAAAAAAAGAAAGAAAATTCTATTTTATTCAGATATTCCTGAACTACAGAGTGTAATTTAAAAAAAAAAAAATCACTGTATATAGGGAAATTCTCCTTAAAGTTAACTAATCTTTCTAAATCACTTAATATTTTAACTTTCTCATCCAAGAAACATTTAGGCAACTGCCAAAATATAAAAATCTTCAGGAATATGTTACCTGTCAAAGTCACACTTAAGACGCTCAAAATTTTTCATTATTCTAAGGACCTGGACATCCTGACTGATGAAAGAAGGAGGCAACAATCCATGAATGTTCAATTGCTGTCTCTCTTCCAGGGTAAAAGCCAAGTCCTGTGGAGAAAAGGGAAACAATAATGAAGAGGGGAAAAAATGAAAACCATAAATACACACAAATAATATCCAACAAGCAAGTCGAATTAAAAATCAGAGCATCTGGCATCACTCTAAACATAGCCAGTTGACTAAGTGATGGACTATCCATGTCAGTCTCCTCATCCTTAAATATTAGAATATTACAATATTTTCAGATGTGTCAAATAGTCAGAATGAAATTAGGTAAAGAAAAAAGGAAATAATTTGGAATCACACAAGTGAATATGACTATTATTATTTTTATTAATATAAAAACAGTAACTTGAAATGATTTTTAAACTATGAACATGAGTAGGTCACCTAGGATGTGTTGTGTTTCTACCAATAAAGGTAGGTCAAGACATGCCTTATATATGATTCTGAGATAACTGTTGGAACACACTTCTCTCCCAAGTTTTATCTTCTATTACACACTCCTAACCATACATAGCTCTACACCCTTTTATTTTCAGTGACATAATGATAAAAAACATCTTTCTTGTTTCTCTGCCCTTCAAGTCATATTTCAAATACTCTCTCCTTTTTAAAGCCTTTCCAGAATCAACCAGTTTGTCCATTAAAAACTTATAACTTGTTATCTTAGTTGTTTATGTGAACAATGACAGTATTAAACATTAATAATGCAAACTATGAGACTTGAAAACAAGCAAACAAAATAAACTGATGGATCAATGCAAAAACCCAGAATGGCCCTAAGAAATTTGCCATGATATAATAAAAGAGGAAGTAATATCAGAAACACCAGAAATCATTAATCTGGAAGACCCAGATGAGGAGACTCACATGAGGACTTCCCCTAGAAATTCTGAAACCTAAACAGCTTCATTGACTAGACTGACTACTTCTCACCTGGGTCTAGAAAAAGTGATCAACATGATGATAGTCAGATTCACTCATTGTAACAGTTACTGAAGTATCTTAGATGATCTGGATGGGCAGGACAATGCTCACTAACTTCACATTTGAGTGTTTCTACAGCCATCCTCCCCTGCCCCTGACAGTTTCTTATGATGACAGAATGGTGGCTTCTATGTCTCTGGGAAGTTTATTACTCTGGGAGAAAAAAAGACAGTTGGGTACAATACCAGAGGCATATGACTGACCCTGACTGGTGAGGAACGAATAAGTATATCCCTAAGAAATAGCTAAAGGAGCTCAACAGATAAACAACTCTCTCTCTTTTCACTTTTGATACAGATAAGCCCATTAATTCATATCACTGATGGAAAAGGCTTATGTATAATTAGAGTTCTACAAATGAGGACAGACTGAAGACAGTCAAATAAATTTGTCTAGTAAGTAACCCCTGGAAGAGCTCTCTGAGTGGTCTGCATGAACCAATGGCTGAGACCAACGTCTCCAGAACCTCCAGTACCAGGGTCTCCTTGGTGGTGCAGTGGGTTGAGCAGGCGCACTGTAAAGCAAACCGCAGCCACTGCAGCACAAGTTCGATCCCAGCTGCCAGCCGGCAGGGGAGGGGACCCACATTGTGCAGCAGACCTCTCCTGCCTCCCCCGGTGCTCCTCTCAGCAGTATGTTTCAGTCAGTCTGCCTGTTCTGCTCCCAGCTCTGTCTCTGGTGGATCCTCTCACCACCCGCACTTTTGGCCTGTACCCCAGCTCTTGTATGCATAAGTGGATAAATCTTTTCTTTAAAAAAAACCAGAACCTCCAGTACTAGAAGTTGCACATAATTTTGACTTCTCAAAAGGTTAGCACAGCTGCAAGATTTTTTTCTCACTAACAGTTACCCTGATGATTGGAAAAGCCCCCATTGCTACATGCTAAGTTGGAGGGGTCCTCTAGTTTCCAATATATATGGACAACAGCAAGACAATCCTTTTCCAAGAGCACAGTCCAATATGTTCACCGTGGCCCCATCACCCTTTCCTGGATACCTTTCCTGGATTTCGATAACAGAAGACCAGCGCAGTCCATTAGTTCTTTTCCTGGGCTGGAAAGCCTGCACTAGGAGATACTTGTGTTGCCAGAATCTTTGCTGCCACTTTTCTTTTTTATTTGTGGTTTGTGACTCCACACCAAAGTGTGAACTCCATGAGACTGAAATTTTGTCTGGATTTTTTCACTCCTTTTCCCTACTACTTAGAATATTAGTTAACATAATTAGAACTCAATAATCTCTTGCATAAGCAACAGGAAATTTTAAAATATTTAACTTTAAAGATATAATAAAATTGAAAATCGAAAAATTGCTTCTCAGGAAACTGATTAGCATATTAATTTTAGAAAAATTACTTTTAAATTTAAGGTAACCAGAAAGGGATATTTGTGTGAAAAAGTAATCTGTAAAACAAAAGGCGTACTTCAATTGTTAAAAATATAACTGGAAAGGATGATTAAAGCATAACATCATGAAATAATTCTTCAACATGAAATAGATTTATATATAGTAAGATACCTGAAAAAGAAAGCCAAAAATTTAGAAATTAAAAATCAGTTAAATACAACTAAATTTTGAGCCTTTTCAAAAATATATGGCTATATGAGAAGAAGCAATATATGGCTGAGTATTATGTACTGAAAATCTGTCTGTAAAAATAATAATCAAAATATCAGTACTCTTTAAGTGAGGCTTACTGCCTGAAGTATTAACATATGGTCTTTCATTCACTTAATAATGGCACTTAACAATCGTATATTGGTATACTTAGCCAGTCTTTTTACATAAGTTTTCCAATGTCTAACCTGAAATTAATTCCTAAATCTAGCAGGAATCCTATATTTTATGTCAAGTAAATGGTAATATCATCTGACTATCTCATGATATCCTTTGATGTTTATTAACTACAATATCCCATACACTGTTAGCCAAGTTTTCTAAGATGTAGTTAAGTGCCAATTCAACTCTTTAATAAAAAAATTAAAAAGTGCAAAAAAACCACCTAAGGATTAGAAAACTGAGGGGCCAGGCCAAGTTAGAGTTCTATGATAAAGTTAATATTCTATTACTATCTTTTATGAATTTTAAAAAAGAACTTAAGTCTTAAAATGCCCCAAATTTTAAAATTTATTTGGGATGATTTCATTTCAAACACATTTTTTTAGAAATGATACATTAATGTGTCTCCTATAAACAGCAACTTCCAAGAAAATATTCAGAGAAAGCATCCAGAAAAACTTTCAGGTAAGTATTTTGAGCTACTTGTCTGGTTATATATTTTGGTTTTGCATGTTAATGGAGACATACTAATCAAGATACCAATACTGTTAATATTTTTAATTTAATGTTTTATAGAATTTTATAAATAGGTTATGTCTAAAACTTGACAGAGAAACAATACATTCTCTTTATTAAAAACTAATGTAGTATATCTGTTTCAAAGAATTTTACCTTATGGCCATTCAGCAAGGCTGATCCAACAAAGAATAGTGTATCCAAAGTACATATTCAGGTTCTAACTTTCACTTGATTTCTACTGAGTCTTTCATGCACTTGAAAGTTTCAGTGTCTATACAAATATTAGATTTCTAGACCACCTATAATTGCAGTTCCCTAAAAGCATTCTCATATACTCCAGGCTCAACCCTGGTTTTTCTCCTTGTCTTTCTTTTACTAAACAATCTTCTGGCCTAGATTCCCTAGACAGCAGAAATGATAATGTTGTTTCACTGCTGAGGGAAGCAAACAGGACAACTATTCTTCTGGACTCTACTCATTAATCTACATATATACCTTCTTGCAAAAAGTGAGATGAATAAGTGAAGTGAAAACAAAACTCCTGGCATAAAAAGACTTATATTAGGAACTATGTTTACATAGAGAAAACATAAATGAGAAAGAACCTTTGAGTAATTTATCAGAAACGTATTACCATAAAAACAAAACAAAAATATTCTTTATTTTGTATTCTGAACCATGATTTAATGCTTCCAATGAGCTTTAAAAGTTTGTCTTTTCCCCTAATAATTAAAAATAAGGTGAATGGTAAAAAGGGAAACATTACCTAAATCACAAAAATCTTCAAAGAAAGTAATATATGCATGTATGATAATTCATTACGGCAACAGAATTTATTAATTTAAATATCTGAGGTAATATATTAGGGTAGAGAAGTGTGCATTCACTTTTCAACTGGTGAATCAGCAGTGTTCAGAATAATACTTGCAACTTGTAAAGAGTCAAAAAAATGTTATATTAGTTAATGATCTGCTAAAACTACACAATTTCTATTATGTGTCAATGAAGACAAATCAAAACTGTCAGTAGGGAAGGTTTTTAAAAGTACAGAAGCAATAGGAAAATAACTGGGAAAGAAATTGAAAATAACCCAAAAGTCCTCAACTGATAAACGAATGAAATAACTAAGATACATCTACACACTAAAATATTACTCAACAGTAAAATGTAAAAAGCTACTGATACATGAAATATAAAGGTATCTCAAATGCATCAAGCTAAAGGAAAGAAGCCATACTCAAGGGCTTTATACTGTGATTCCATTTATTTGACTTTCTGGAAAAGGCAAAATTAAATGGATATAGAAAGACTAATAATTGCCAGGGTATGCAATGGAAATAACAGCTGATGACAAAAGGGCAGCAGGAGGAAAATTTTTAGGTGATAGAACTATTTGTGATTGTGGTGCTAATTACATAACATTGTACACTTGTGAAAAACAATAGACTTATACACCAAAAAGAGTGAATTACACTGCTGTGAAAAAATTTTTCACATTCCAAATTTCAGAATATCCATTTTAAATTCAGATTTTTAATTCTTTATCAAATTTTCTCATAACTTATGATTCCAATTAAATATGTGATCAATGTGGTTTTATAGACAATATGGGGCATCTGTTTTAAAAAATATATTTATATCAAAAAGTACTAGAAATAAATTTAATAGTAGTTGTGGGGGAAACTACTTATATGAAAAGAGCACAAACAAAGGGACCTTTATATATTTGTAACATATAATTCTGAAATAAAGAAGTTGAGCTTCAGTTTTAAATATCATAGAATTTCCAAATGTATCAGTAATGATATATCCTGGGTATAGTCTACTTTACAGTTCCTTTGCCCAAGTTTCCCAGAGTACAATAATTGTAAAAGCAGCCCAAGGAATATTATTTTCAAAGCAAAGTTCCTATCAGAAAAATAACTATATAAAAATAATTATTTTGAGAGCATTCAGTTGTATAACCAAATTCCTTAGTGATCGTGTCCTTTCATCATTGAAAAACATTGAATTATAGCACCATGTAAGTTTCAGGAGTTCATCAGTGAGGTACATGTATATTTACTACAGTAAGGTCATCCTAAAAGTGTAAATCTCTCTTTCATCATACCATTATCCACTTTTTCACAATTTACCCACCCTCCTGCACTATTCCCTTGTGTTAACCTCAAATTAGTCTTATAATATACTTCATATATTATATATATATCTCTTCAATATAAGTATACTTATATACTTGTTATAACAAACTTCAAAAGTTGATTTGGTTTAGCTGTTTGTTTTTTCTATATACTACATATGAAAAAAATCAGTGTTTGTCTTTTATCTGGCTTATTTAAGAAGATATAATTTCTCCTAGGTTCATCCTGTTGTTCCAAATGGCAGAATATCATCTTTTTTATAGCTATGTAGTATCCGATGAGCACATGTACTATATCTTTATCCATTAATCAATCAATGGGCCCTTAGGTTATTCCCAACTGTTGGTTATTGTAAATAATATTGCAATAAACATAGGGGTATTTATATATTTCTTTGGAAAAGCATTTTTTTCAGATATAGAGAAATGGGGTAACTGAATCATAAGGAATTTCTGTTTTTACCTATTGTAGAAATCTCCACATTGCTTTCCATTATAGCTGCTTCAATTTATAGTCCCACCAACAATGTATAAAGGTTCCCTTCTCTCTACATCCCCTCCAATACTTGTTGTTTCTTGCCTTTAAATAACAGCCATTCTCACAGGTGTGAAGTGAAATCTCCTTGTTTTGATCTGCATTTCTCTAATAGTAAGAGATGATGAACATCTTTTCAGGGGATTATTATTCATCTGCATGTCTTCTTTGAAGAAGTGTCTATTTAAATCTCCACTTTCTAAATTAGGTTTTTGTTGTTGAGTTTTATGCGTTCTTTGTATACTTTAGATATTAAACCCTTGTTGGATATATAATGTGCATATATATTTTCTACCATTCAAGAGGGTTTCTTTTCCCTCTTGAATTTTAATGCAAGTTTCTTTCACTGTGCAGAGCTTTTGAGTTTGATGTAGTCCCATTCCTTGATTTTTGCTTTTGTTTCCATTGCCATTGGAGTTGAATCCCCAGACACAGCTTTAAAACTAAAGTCAAGGAACATATTTCCTGTTTTATTCTATGTATTTTAGGATTTCAGGTCCTAACATCCACGTCTTTAATGCACTTTGATTTATTTCTGTGCATGTTGTTAGGTAGTGGCTTAGTTTCATTCTTTATTATTTAAAACCAATAATATATTAAAAGCTTCTTTAAGAAAAAAATATTTGGAGACCTTCCTCATGACATAGGGGTTGAGTCTCAGCACTACCATGTTACAGCCGACTTCGATCCCCACGGCTAGGGAGCTAACCCATATGTGGCACAGCAGAACTCTCCTGTCTTGCCCACTGCTCCCCTTAACAGTGTATTTTAGTGTATCTCCCTGTTCTGCTCCCCACTCTGTCTCTGGTGAATCCTCTCACACCTATGCAAAAATAAATAAAATCTTTATAAAAAATATTAAAAAATGAAAATATGGACATCTTTCTCACTAACTAGAAAATTTAGTATTTCCTTCCTTTATAAAATAAGGTAGTAAACAAGATAATTATTAGTCCCAGTTCTTATAATCCTGTCATAATTGAAATATTTTTCTACCTCATTACATTTGTGATATAAAGTTTTAATTTCACCAGTGTTTACCACTACCTAACAGTTCTGATCCACAATAAGTTTCTTTTATAATATGCAGGCTAGTCATATTTATAAACTTCATTTTCAGCTCTCTAAAAACTAAAATTTTCCTTTATATTGTCTTTATTGGAATATACGAGCTTGCTATTTAAGACTTTAATGAGGAGGGATATATTTTATATCACACACTTATTTTTAATATTTTGCTATCTACATTTCATAATTGGTTTATTTTGTAACACCATGTGATCCCATTTATTCAAAATAAATGCTCTAAGTAGTTCACAGACTTTACCAAATTGCTAAAGGGTTTTTGGCACAAACTAGGTTAAGAACTGCTGAGAGAACTATGCTTCAGGTCCCTAAGGGATATATAATACAATTCATATATCAACATGATATTCCAAGAAATGCCACAAGATGGCTATCTTAGTTCAGATCCAGAGTTGAGATTTTCAGAAATGCTTTATCTACTTACAATTACTCTATTGGTGATTGTGAAGCTCACTCCGGATAGAACCAATAGGATGTATATAAATACATCATATGTGAAGAAATTTACTATAAGAAAATGGTTCATGCAATTATGGAGGCTGGCAGGTTCCAATAACTGAGGTTAGCAAGCTAGCATCTCAGAAGAGCAATGATATGATTCCAATCCAAGGCCTGAGAAATCAGAAGAGGTGATAGTGATAGTGTAGTTTAAGCAGAAGGCCAGTAGGTTTGAGACCCAGGAAGAGTCCATCTTTAAGTTCATGTCTAAAAGTAGGGAAAAAATGATGTCCCCTCTTAAAGGCAGGCAAGAGAGGTTCCTCTTTTACTCATTGGAGGATCGGTCTTTTTGTTTATGAAAGTCTTCAGCTGACTGAAAGAGGCCCACCCACAGTAGGAGGGAAATCAGCTTTACTCAGTCTACCAGTTCAAAAGTTAGTCTCATCCAGAAACACCCTCACAGACATACCTGAATAATATTTAATCAAATGTCTGGCTCTAACCCAGTGAAGATGACACATAAAATTCATCATCACACTCACCAAATGTTTTTCAACAAATACCGAATACTATGCAACAAATGTTAAAGGAAAACTTACAGTGTTATCAGGCACTATATCAAGGAAACAATGACGTCAAAAATGGTCCACAGTCACAAGAAGCTTATAGTGTAGAGAACTTAACAAAATATTATGAGTAGCTGCACTTGTAAGTATAAAATAACAAAGTGATAAGTACAGGGAAACATAATATCAACTTAATTTAGGGGGTAAGTGGAGACAAGCTCACCGAGCAGCAATGAAAAGTGGGATTTGAAAGAGCACAAGAGATTGAGGTGATGGTGAACTAGTGAAATAGTGATGAGAATTCCATGGGGACTACAATTGATGTCAAATATATATCAGTAAAGAAAAAAAGAAAAGTGGGATCTGAAGGACAAGTAGAAGAGTGGGAACTAACCAGGTGAAAACATGGGGGTGGAAGTATAAGAAATAGCAGGAGCACAGACAGTGTCACAGAAAAGCTTGATTTCCTATGGAAAATAATGAGAAAGAAATAGCTTGATTTCCTGGAGAAAACAATGGGAAGTAAAGAGCAACAGCTATGAGAAGAATGATGAAAGCCAACCTTGGAAATAGCAGCAATCAGAGCAGAGAAGTGACTGTTAAGCTAAATTGTGAACATTATCTGAGTTAATGGGAAGACCCAGTTCTTTCCCTGGTAGTTAGGCCATTTAGTGAAAATGTTGCAACTGAGCGGCACTCACACTCACACTCAAACTATTTGTTGTTATTCACCATATCGAGGAACCTCCCCCTACTAAAGCTAGCCCAGTAAAGAAAAAACAAGGCTTCAGGATTCTTTTCAGAGTACCAGGCAGATGACACAGACTTCAGTCTGGGGCATGAGTCTCAATTTGTTTTCACCTCTACAAAGGATTCATAAACATAATCCCAACTGCAACATTTCTCTCCTCCTCCTCCCTCCTACGCACCACACAAAGGGCATATCTAGTTCATGCAATACATTAATGACATTTTAACCTAAGAAAATTAACTTTAAAAAATGTTTTCATAAAATATTGCTAGTATATAATGGAAACACTGGTCACTGTAAATAGGAGTTGCTTCTAGAAAGGTAAACCAGCCATCCCTGAACACAAAAGTAAAAAGGAGACTAAATACTCACATTTTTGCATCTTTTTATACATTGAATGTGTAAGGTTAATTTTAAAAACTAAGTAACATTTATCTCAATCTCCATGAATATTGTGATCAACAAAAAGCACTGTAATCATATTTATTACTTACATTTGTTAAATCTCTGTCCTTTTGTTTCTTGGCAGCTTTGGCAATGGCACAGACTAATTGTCTATATATAACATCAATTCTCTCTTTCTTCCTCAGTTAAAAGAACCCCAATGTTATCTGAGATAGCATAGTATCAGATAAAACACTACATTTCTAACCTCTCCTGAAGTTAAATGTAACATATGAGTGCATCTGAGCAATGACATGTATGTAAATGGAACTGTGTAAGGAAAGGTTTCCTAACTAGAAAGTGGGTCTTCTTATACTTCTCACATTTCTTCCTCTGGCTTGCCTGAAAAGTATGCATGAATCTTAACAACCTATAGCCACTTAGGACCACAAAGTGAGCTTGAAGATGGTAAAGCAGCTATATTCCTGATGATTCTGTAGACTCACTTAACAATCCTTTCTAGACTGTCTATCTCAGATTCTCTTAATGAATGAGAGAAATAATCTCATAAGCCAGTGTTATTCTGCTTTTTTATATCTAGCAAAACTTAACCCTAAATGACACATTAGTCATCTTTATACCCACTAAAGGAAAGGGATTCACTAACATACTCAACAGCATATAAAAGAGGGTACTGTCATTCATTCCACAAAATGGAATGTGACATTTGGAGAGTTTATAGCAACATTTGAGAGCAAAGCAATAAGTGTATAACTTTGCATTCAACAAACTTTTTACTATATTCCAGGCTCTATGAGCAACTATGCTGAAAGATAAAGCTATAATGCAAATACCTTCACCAAGGAACGTTGAAACTTATAGTTTCAAGGCAAATCATCTTTCTAAATGCTTAGAATATAGAAATTTTATAAATTAAATATACACATTTCTTATGTTAACAAATTTCCACAGACTAAAGTTTATTATTAAAGTCATTATGTGCATAACATTATTAATGCTCAGCCATAGCAAATAGTTTCCCAGAAAAATGGGGGTGGAAGGAATGTGAATATATATTAGTCAATTTCCTGAATTTCCCCTGAAACTTAAAAGTTTCAGACATTTGTATCTTAAAAATAATAATATGAGGTTCTGGTTCTACATAAGATTGTGTGAGCATACTGCATCTTGTCTTTCCCAAGGAATCCAACTATAAATCTTATTCAGACAAATATATTAAGCAAGTATCTGAAGACTTTGAAAGCCAAAATGCAGCAGAAGAAGTAGAAAAGAAGACCAGAAACTAAGGTACAAGCTTGAATATTTGTTTCCTGGAGTTTTGCCTTCCAGTATAGACTCTGCTTTTTTCCCTTTACTCTGTAATAAATTGGCCTTGACTCAAACGCTGCACAAAAGCTGAAAGTGTACTGAATGCAGACAAAAACAGTGCCAAGAGAAGCTTTCCCTTTCTGTTATGAGAATCAGGAAAGGGGAATCTTGAAAGTCACAGAGAAGGAGGGAAATTCACTGTTATTTCCTAGTCTCTCCAGTCCCAACCCCCAAGCAATACCACAGTGTGAAGCATGGCCACCATAGAGGTCTATAGTTCTGTGAGAGGAAAAATCTCTTTGTTTTAAGCAAAGGAGTAATGGTCCCAAGATCATTATTTAAAAGCTTTTTCATATGTCTTCCAGTCATTTTTCCCAGATGTAAATGCAGGAGGAGGACGTATACAGCAAAACAAGGAAACTAAAGCCCTAGTTTTCCAGCTAGCAGGCTAGAAAGAGAGAGAATTGGAGCACAGGGAGACGAAAACAACAGAGCAATTACACAGAGAAGGAAACTCAAGAAAGCAATTTCATAAAGTTGTATGTGAACTCATGGACTTACCTCTGAACTGTGGATATGCTGATCTGACCTTAAACAACATACCAAAGTCTCTCAGAACAAAACTATGGAGCAAACCATTATATAGATCCTACAGTGGCACTGGGTGATACACATGATTTCAAAGGCACTATAAAGTAACCTTTGAAAACTGAAATGACATTGGAACCTTCAGCTACACAAGGTGAGTCTAACTTGTGAACTGACCTGACAAGGCTGAATGACTGCTAAAACGATATTTACCTCATGATTTACCAAAACCTGGAATTTCAAAATATACAAATATCCAGGATACATGCAAAAATTGCACAGGGTATTTATACAGAAACAGGAAAATGTTAACTCAGAGGGGAAAGAAAATCAACAAAAACAATTCAAAGACGACACAAATAATGGAGCTAGACAAAAACATAAACTCAGTTATTCTAACCATGCCTGAAACCATAAGGAGAAAAATTTTTTTATATAAATGGAAAGACAGGAAATGCTGGTCCCCCAAAAAATCGATAGTAAATCAAATGGAAATATTAGGATAGAAAAATACATTAACTGAAATAAATATTCATTAAATGGACTCAAGAAGAGAATAGAGATACAAGAGCAAACAGTCAGTGAATAAGAAAATGGATCATCAAAAATTAATCAACCTGAAAAACAAAGATTAAAGACTGAACATACGTAAAATCCTCAGGGACCTGTGGGCAATACCAAAATGTCTAACATTTGTGTAAACAGAATCCCAGAAGCAGAGAAAGAAAAATTATTGGGGGCCTCCCTGGTGGCGCAATGGGTTAAGCAACGCACTATGAAGCAAACCACAGTCACTGCAGCACGAGTTCCATTCCTGCTGCTGGCCAGGGAGGGGACCCACATGGCGCAGCAGACCTCTCCTGCCTCGCCAGCTGCTGACCTCAGCAGCGTGTTTCTATCAGTCTGCCTGTTCTGTTCCCCACTCCGTCTGTGGTGAATCCTCTCATCTCGCTGGACTCTGGCCTGTACCCCAGCTCTTGTATGCATAAATAAATAAATCTTTAAAAAAGAAAAGAAAAACTATTGGGAGAAATAGTGAATAAAAAAACATCAAATTCTGCCTTGTAAAAGACAGAAACTTACAAAGACAAGAAGTTCAACAGACCCCAAGAACATAAACTCAAAGAACTTCAAACCCAGAAAAGTTAGTCAAGATGCTAAACAAACAAAAATCTTTAAAGCCACCAGAGAAAAATGACGTATTATACAGTGCAATATATCACATACTACATACATATATTTGAGTGAATGCAATTTTCCATCAGAAATAACGGAGATTGTAAGGGAGAATGGCATTTTTTAAGTGTTGGTGGAAAACAATGGTCTACCTAAAATTCTAAAACCAATGAAAATACCTCCTCCAAATGAAAATGAGATTAAGACATTCACAAATGAAGGAAAATTAAGACAATTGATATCCAGCAACTCTATTCCAAAAGAAATGCTAAAAGAAATTATTTAAATGGATTGGAAAAAATACCTAACAAAAACATGGAACATCAATATAAAAAAAACAACAGAAAGGATAATGACAATAGATTATCTTTCTCTCTTTAACAATTTGAAAGATATAACAGTTGAAAACAAAGTTATGAACAGTAAACTAAATTACATTAAAAATTTTATATAATACATGTATGGAGATTTACATGGCATGTAATACATGTAATAACTATAACAAAGGAAAATAATATTTATATGATTGTAAGGTTTTCATCATCTATTTGAAATAGTAAATATTAAGTTTAGATAGGTTTTAAAAAGTTATCTTTATCACAATTGCTGGAACTAACTAAAGAAACTATACAAGGAGACGTTGTCAATAAATAAAGTGAAATAATAAAAATATCCAAACACTACAAAAGAAAACAGGAAAGCATAGAAGAATGAAACCAACCTCTAGTAATAAAATAATAGGGTCTTCCTGGTAGCACAAGGGGTTAAGTTTCACCCCTATCAAGCTATATAGGCAGCCATTGCAGCAGCAGTTCCATCCGCAGCCAGGGAGCTGACCTACATGGTACAGCAGACTGTCCCATCAGCTGCTCCCCTCAGCATGTACTTCAGTAGATCCACCTGTTCTCCCCACTCTGTCTATAGTGAATGCTCTCATGCTCCTGCACCTTTGGCCTAGTTCTTATATGCATAAATAAGTAAATTTTAAAAAAATAATAAAATAATAACAAAATGATAGAAATTCAGTATCAATAACTACATTAATTTTAAGTGGTCTAAACACAAAAATTAAAAGATGTTGTCAGAAACTGGCAATAGCTACGAGCAAACCAATATATTAGATCATTGCTGCTTCTCACCTACATGGTCCTGTTAACATCCAGGAAATGTTAACATTAGTCTTTGACTTTTCATGTCACAAATTCCAGTTTTTCCTTTTGGCATCAAATACTTTCAAACCAGTAATATCTCAATGTGATAGATTAAACTTTAAATTTCGAGGGAGGAATGTAATAGTTCTTTCTATGTTCCCCATTTTCCAACTGGATGTTTTCATGCTTTGGAAAAAATACAAATTTCTTAAGAAATTTGAGGAAGGAATTCCTGTAAGTAAAGTTTTTTTGTCCCTTTGATGTAACCTACCTTGAAAGATATATTAAATTACTCTATAATTTAGTTTTTTTTTTAATTTCTCCTTGAATGTTCTATAATGTCCTATAACGAAAGTATCTACTGTATGATTTGGTACATTAATATCCACTACTTTTATAATTTCATTCAAAATCGTAATCTTCAGCATTACAGTCATTTGCCTGATTAATGCTTTCAGATAAGAATTCTGTATTGTCAGACTTCAGGATAAGCCTGATTTCTTGTTGATTCCATTTTCCCATAGCTTTTTATGCTTTCTGTAACATGTTGTTCTTGATGTATCTCTGCACTTGATTTATCTCTGTAGTGTAACAAATGGCATAGTTTTCTTTTGCTCTGTGAAAGTCTAAAAACAATAATGTATTAATAGGTGTGTTCTCCTTTAAATTTATGGATATGACCAATATATTTGTTCTCAGTTCTCTAATATCACATCATATTTATCATATGTACAAATTAAATATAAGCAAGATTTGATTTAGTAAAAATTTGAAAGGCTCACAAAGGAATGCTCATTAACAGAGTTTCAATTTCTTTTTGGTTCTGACACATAAATAAGGAATTCATGTTTTGCAGAGTAATCAGAACTGCTACTATTAGTAACAATGCTCATATTCTCATAATTTCAAGATTATTTGTTTAAAAGGTACCTCAATCTGGACATATAATCGGAGGAGGGGAATAAGTCTGAAACTGACACTACCAAGGCAAAACTGTAGTCATAAGAGAATTTTAACTATGAACTTCCAATTCATTAGTGAAACACAACTCAATTTTTTAAACTTAAAATAAAATCAATACTACTAGAACACACTCAACACAGCAAGAGAAAGCATGCATTATGAAATTTTGTTTCAATTACATAAGCATACTAGTTTGCTGCGGGTGCCAAAACAAAGAAACAGTATGGGTGGCTAAAACAACAAAAACGTATTTTCTCATAGTTCTGAAAGTTAGAAGTTCAAGATCAAAATGTGTGCAGAGTTGTTTGCATTCTGAGGCTTATCTTATTCACTTGGTCTTTATATGCAAGGCTTAATTTCCGCTTCTTAAAATGATATTAGTAATACTGGATGAGAGTCTACCCTAGAGACCTAATTAGAACTTATTTAAAGACCTTACCTACAAAAATGGTCACATTCTGGGTTAGGACTTCAAAATATGAATTTTGATAGGACAGAATTCAGCCCATAACAAAATGTTTACACATGTATATATTATGTTAAAATCAAAAAAAGTTGAAAGTATCTGAGAGCATATGAATAAATTATCTAACTGCATTTTAACATATGCTAAGCTTAAAGGGCTTACCCCTAGTGTTACAGTAGAATATTAGTACTTGTTCAGTCTCCAGATCCTCAGGTCTTAGTAAGAGAGTCTAGAATTTAACTACCCCAGGGATACTCATAATATAGTCACGAGCATTTACGTGAACATGTGAGTGAAGTTGATCCTTGAACAATATGGGTTTGAGGTGTGGGTTCCACTTATGCATATGTTTTTGTAAATAAGTAAACTTATAGTGTTGATAGAATAAAGTATTGTAAATGTATTTTCTCTTATCTTAACATTTTCTTGCTTACTTTATTGTAATTATTTGGTAAGTAATATATATATAATATATAAAATACGTGTTAATTGTCCTTGTTATTGGTAATGTATCTAGTCAATTGCAGGCTATTAGTGTTAAATGTAAGGTGAGTCAAAAGTTATATATAGATTTTCAATTGCATGGGAGTAATAGTCCCCAAGTTGTTCAAGGATTCTTTTGTTGGCATTCTCAACTATTATCATATTATTTTAGAAATTATCCTAATATTTTAAGTATAAATTTTGTATATTAGTAGAAGCTCTAATAGTTATAGTCCTTTGCTTTTAGAAACTATTGTTCAGTTTTTCTTTTGTATTTTTTTGACTTTGTATTTTTTTTTTGCTTTTTCTTTCCCCCTTTTATTTAGGTAATGATGGATTACAACACTGTATATGATTTAAGGGAATAGTTACACCACCTTAGATGTTATATTACCATTCTACCCCCACCAACTAAGCCTTTACCACAAGTCCTTTACCCAAAGTCCTTTACCACAAACAATTGTGCTCCTTCCCTCTTTTTTCCCCACCCCAAACTTTCCCTCTTTCTAGTAGCCTCAGTTCTACCCTCATATTTCTAGGGTTTATATTGGTTTAGTTCTGTCAATTACTTTGTGTTAGTTTTCTCTATAATCCCCAGTAGGTGAAATTATTTGGCATTTGTTTTTGTTCTTCTGTTATTCCAATTAGCATAATCCCCTCCAGTTCTATCTGTGTTGTTACAAATGACAAGAGTTCATCTTTTTTATAGCTGAGTAGTATTCCATTGCATATACATATACATATACATCTTCTTAATCCACTGATTTGCTGATGGGCATTTAGGTTGTTTCCATACTTTAGTCACTGTTAATGAACTATGAATATAGAAGTGCATAAATCCCTTAGAATCAGTGATTTTGTATTCTTCAGGTATATACTGAGGAGTGGAAGTTCTATATCTATGGTATATCTACATCTATGGTATATCTATTTAAAATATTTTGAGGAACCTACACACTGTTTTCCACAGGGGAATGGTCACCATTCCCACCAATGGTGCATTATCGTTCCTTTTTCTCCACACTCTCACCAACATTTGTTTTTTCTAGGTATTTTTATGTGCCATTCTCACAGAATTCAGGTGGTATCTGATCACACTGTGGTTTGACTTACATTTCCCCAATAATAAATGATTTTGAACATTTTTTATGTGCCTGGTAGCGATCCGTATGTCTTCTTGGAAAAATATCTATTTAACTCAACAGCAAGGACAACAGAAGCAAAAATATATGAATGGGATTACATCAAGCTAAAAGGCTTCTGCACAGCAAAGAAACTATTATTAAAACAAAGAAACACCCTACTGAATGGGAGAAAATATTTGCACATCATACAAGATATTTGCACATCTGACAAGAGGCTAACATCCAACATCCACAGACTTTATACAATTCAATAAAAAGAAAACAAAGAGCCCAATCAAAAATGGTAGGAAGAACATTGTTCGTTTTTAACTGCCCAAACTATAAGATTAAATTACCAAAACTTAATGCCATGCTTTCTCTCCCCTCTATCAAACTCAGAGGTCCCAAGCATCTGAAAATAGTTTTGCTAATGACAGATTTAAATATATCTCAGGGCATTAGGAAAAATATTAATTTTTAAACCTCTAAAATACTAATTTTTAAACCCTTAAATCCTTTATGTGAAAGTGTACATTAAATGCACTAAATGGTTAGCAACTTTTCTATCAAGACATAAAGCTTCTACTACCAAGGTCCAATAGGCTATGTCAGATAGACTAAGTGTGTGGAAGGCTATGCTGTCAGGTTTGTGTAATTGTGCTCTATTATGTTCATACAAGGATAAAATCCCCTAAAAACTAGTTTTTACCTTAAAAATTAATTTTTAAGTCATAAAATATTTATAATTTTAAGAATACAAACAACCACACTATATTTAGGCCCACATCTAAGAAAAGTTGTTAATGATTTAGACTAAAAACAATTCCAAATTAGTTCTACTGAATATATTACATACCTGGTGATCAATTATGGATACATACAGTATATGGATACACTCAACTGTTGTTGAGCTGGCACAATAACATAAAAAAAAAGGAGTCATGACTAGCCCAAATCAGGCAATCTTGAGTCTATAACAGTATTTGGTCATGTCAACTTTGAAAACCATTGGAAAATTGTCCAGGTATTTGTTTTGTCAGAGTAGCTATTTACAAAGTCAAAGAATAAAGATTGCTTTGTACATCGCTAGACCTTTTAAATTCTGTCCTGGCATTTCTCTCCCTCTTATCCCAATAAACCTAATTACCCAAAACATACCTCTATTTTCTTTAACAAGCCATGTTCTCTCCTACTTTTGACCCTTTACAAACTTTAAGCAGAGTACTTAAAACAAAATATTTCTCTTTTTCTTCACAAACATGTTCTTTAACTTAGCTGGCATTTAGTAGAATTGAATGAAAGATTGCAAAGGTCACAATTTCAGTCAAGTTTACCTACACGAATTTAAGGGTAAAATAGCAAATGTAAATGTCTCTCCCAGAGAAAAGGTATTTTGTTTTTTACTATAAAATTCATAAATTAAAAATATATGCACCTCAGTACATTTGCAATCGCCAAAAACAACCTATCTGTCCACTGATAGTTGAATGGGTAAACAAGATGTGGTATACAGGCATGCATCATCTAATCAAGAGAATACATTCTGAGAAACTAGTTTTTAGGGGATTTTATCCTTGTGTAATCATCATAGAGCGTAATTACACAAACCTGATAGCATAACCTTCCACACACCTAGGCTATCTGACATAGCCTATTGGAACCATGGTCATACATGCTGTATGTCTCGACAGAAAGTTGCTAACAGTGCATAACTATATCAACACAGTGGAATGTTATACACTTTAAACACACACACACAATGAAATCTTGCCATTTCAGACAACATGGATTAACTTTAAGGGAATTATACCAAGTAAACTTATTAAGTTGGAAAAGGACAAATAGGACTTCACTCACATGTGGAAGATAAACAAATGAAACAAAAGAAAAACTGTTAGATCCTGACAATAGAAAGGTAGTAACCAGAGGGGAGAGGGATGTGAAAGTAAGTAAAACAGGTAAAGGAGACAACTGTACAATGGTAGATAGCAATAGATTCTGGTGGTGAGTCTAATGTAATATATACAGAAGTTGAAGTATAAAGGTGAAACCTAGGCAATGTTACTATAAGCCAATGTTACCTCAATTTAAAAAAAATTCAAAATCTCACAAGTGCTAACTGCAAGAATTGGAACTAACTTGAAATCATTTCTCAAAAGTCTTAGAATATTCATTTCATTATATTACATTTTTCACAGTTGTTCAATCACTTAATTGCCCCAAAGTTGGTGAACTAAATGTTAAATCCAATTTTATTATGTAGACAATTAAGTTCAATTATCAATTTTAAAAAGGTGTTCACATTGCTTTCTACTTTCCTCTTTACTAGTCTGAAAGATCTCTGTGATAGTATTATTCTTAAATAGGAATAATCCTTGGTGAATAGGAGAGAAAGATTGTAATATTACAAGTTCAGGTTCTGATTGTAAATAATAAAGGTATAATTTGCTCTTGCTTAAGGATTGACAATTCTATCTACCCACTTGAAAGTCACTCTTGCCCTGGAAATTCAAACAGGTTATGTGACTCATGTGGCTCTTCTTAAGTGGCAATCCCATTGAGTCATAAATTACAGCAGGCAGATACAAATGAAAGTCAAATTGTTTTGTCATATCAAATTTTACCTTTGTTCTAATGAAATCAGGCCTCCACCTGCAGACTAGTAAAGAGGAAGGAAAAAATCAAACTAGCAATTACATTCATTTTGGAGAAGAAAATCAGTAGACCTATTAAAAATTTCATAGTGCTTTGTGACTGCAAATACTAAACAATCATGGATTTATAGAAGTTACCTGTCACCACAAAAAATCAAGAAAAGCTCACAATAGTTAGAATTTATTAAATGAATCACAAATCTTCAGGTCATTAATAATGATCAATCACATCATCAAAGGAGGAAAGCCGAGGTCCAGTTTTTTGCGAAAAAGAAGGTCCACTAACCAAGCAACCAAAAGACTAAATAAATCTTTGTACTAACTGATGGCTTTTTCCACATACAAAATTTTAAAATGACGTGTCAGAAGCACAAAATTACACAAAAGAAACAAGCTACAGGAAAAGAGGCTACAAAATAAATGTGGTTGTTTAGTATCTAGACAAACAAAATTATAAATTCTGAGGTGCTTTTCACTAGAGAGAAATCTTAGGTGTTTACACTTCAGAAAAATGAAATGCTACTAGGACTGAAAAAAGGGCCTCTGAACACATTGCAGACTTAAGTCCCTTTTAATTAAAAAAGGGCAGATGTGAAATACAATGGTTTTCATTTCCAGAAGACTGTATTTTTAAAAAGATGTGCATAGGTATACAAATGTTTTACCCCAGTCCTAGCTGTAGTACAGGATTTTTTTTCCACCAGGCCATGCAAAGTGTCCAAGGTAGAAGCCACCCAATAAGCATTCCCAGCCTCTTTGCCTCGTCGCTCCAGAAACCAAGAGGCCTTCACTTGCTGATTGTTAATGTGATCAAAAGCTATCAGCACACATTTTGGTCCAGGATGGACCAGTAGGACCACTTCCCTCCGTAGCAGCCTCCAAGAATTGCCACATTGTGTGGAGCCAGTAAGTGGTTGGCACATAGGAGCTGCGCTGGCAACCTACCAAGTACCTTCACAAAAACATTCAATTCACGCACTTTGGAATTACCTTCTTAGACTAGGTTCCTGCTATTGTGGAAACCCAAAAGTACAATAAATAAGTTACATCTTCACCTCTTTGCCAAAACCGGGATGTCTAGGTGCAGCGGCGGCAGCACCTCCCGGCCATCACACCCCTGGGCACAGACCCGACTAGGGCCCCCGAGCCCGCCCCACTCTGCGCGGAGAGAGGCTCGGGGGCCCTAGGGCCCCAGCAGCTGGGACTGCTCCCCCCGGCACCCAACCCGGGGAGAAGGCGGAGGGGCGAGGACGCTGGGTGGGGCCAGCCCCAGATGAGAGGGGCTCGGGGCGCGGCGGGTCCCGCAGGCTTACCTTGTTGAGATGGGGGTTCCGCGTCAGGGCGTAGCCGCGCTGGTGGGTGTGGCGGCGGCGGGGGGCTACGGGCTCCATGGCGGGCGGCGGGCCGAGGGGTCGGGCCGGAAGGTGCAGCACGCGCGGAGCGGGCGTCGGATGCTGCCGAAGCGCCCGTGTTGACTGAACCGGCGGCTGCCGCGCGGGTAAAGGCCTGGCGGCCGGGGGCGGGTGTGGGTGGCGAGAGGGGGTGGATGCGGCGGGAGGAGCCGGAGAGAAGCCGGTGTCCCCAGCGAAGCAGCCTGCGAGAAGCGCTGAGTCATGGCAGATCAGCCCAGCCAGCTAGTGAGGAGGAGGAGGAGGAGGAGGAGGAAGAGCGAGGCCCTGGCGGCGCCGCGGCTGCGGGAGGTGGCCACCGGCCACCGCCGCCCCTCCTGCGCTCGGCCCGGCTCACGTTGGGATTATTAATCACCAGCCGTGCTAGTCTGGCTCCACATTGGACGTGTCTAAGTGTGGTGCGCGTCTGCTCTCCTAACCCTAGAAACCCAAGTGAGAAATAAGGCCCGGCGCTCTGCTCCCCGCCCCCCAACAACAACACCACCACCACCCCACAGCCGTCCCGCTAACTTCTAGGGCGCCGTCATCACTGGCCTGAGTGGCCCCTTTGTTGGAGCCAAGGGAAGGTGGGAGGAGAGGGTGCTACTCAGGTACTGGCCAAGAGGATGATACCCTGGCTAGGAGAGGGATCAAGGAGTGGGGGGGGATGCATGAGTTGGGCCTAGGGCTGTTTGCAGAAGACCTAGACTGACCTGTGAGAATCACACTTCTCCCTGTTCCTTTTCCAAGCTGTCTACAGGCCTGGGTGTTGGCCATGCCTGGAGGGGAGGGGCGGAGGCAGGAGGGAACCAACCTTGACCCAGAAAACCTAGGCCCGAGTGCAACTAGGAGAAAGGCAAGGAGAGAGTGGAGGCCAACACACTTTGGGTCTCTGTAGATTATCCGTGGAAATTTTATTTTAATGCCTTGCAAATACAAGACTTGGTGTGTTAGGTTACAGATGTGTTAGGGCCCAATTTTCCTAAGGGCTTCCAAAAGTCAGGATGTTTAAAAATATTCCCTTTGAATAATCATGGGTAATTCAATCTTTAATAAGATGAGGGACTCAGAATAAATTAACACTAAAAATCTGCTACTTTATAATTGATATTTATACTTGAAGGTTCAAAGAATTGGGGAGCTGTTAGATCACAGCTGAAAGGAATGTCTGACACAACAAACACTAGAGCTCTCTGTGCCCCAATTTCCTTTCAAGTTAAATAGGATAATAATTAGTTTCTGTCTCATTCATCTTTACCTAATGATATTACAAAGATAGTGTTTAGGATTAATTATTTGTTGACTACATATATCTATAAATAAGATATACATTTAATTACAATATTTTCCTCATTTCCATTTATGTTAATTTTCCTTATCAGAAAAATTTGTTACAATGATTGATTTTTGACCATACTTATGTCCAGAAACTTTCTAGTCTTTGTCTTATCTAGCATCGATGTTTTAATAGAGAACATTTAATTAGCATCATAAATTTCTTTTAAAACATTCCATGCTCTTAAATAACACTTTTCAATATTAATTCCATGATCTATAATAAATGATTGAAGCTACACCTGAGAATAAGGTATATAAAACTCAACTCACTCTCTTGAGTCAAATGAGGCACAGTACAATTAGTTTTTCGTCTGATGCAAAAACAATTTAACAACTGGCCTGTGAGTTAAACGCAAGATACTAAAAAAGAAACAAAAATGTGGGTGCAACAGAACCTTATTATATGCATCTTTTATTACAAATGTTTAGATATTACCTGTTTATTCCTGTTTTTGAGATATAATTTCAACAGCTAAGAGTAACCCAAAAAGAGTGTGTGGCCTATTCCCCCAAGCCATCGTTACAAAAGGATTATAAGATCCTGCCAGTGCAGGTAAAGTTCATTATTTCTCGTCCATATGTTGACTTCTCTTATGAAAAGAGCTCTTGAGCAGTAATAGTATGATCTTAGGGGAGACATTTTGTATATTCATGTGCAGTCCCAAAAGTACTGGGAAGAATCTGTTTTCCACATAAATGTTAGATAGAACATCAAGCTTTTTAATGAATTATAAGGCTTTATTGGAAAAAAAATGCATGGTGAAAAAAATTATATTAATTTTCCTTGTAAGAAACTATAGTTGTATAGTCAGACTGCACACAATTGCTCATGTTAAGAATGGATGGGTGTATTTCACAGACTAAGGAACTAGATACCGTAGGTTTCAGTTACACAGATGAGGACACTACAGTCAAAATAAGGCTTTTCTTGCCCAAGTAGGTTTAGTACACAATGAACTCTAAATATTTAAAATTGATTATAGTATTCTGATCTAAATGTCATTGATACTTCAAGTACAGAATATTCAAGAAATTCCTAATAGCACATATAGCAATTCAAATGGTTTACTTTCATAAGAAAAAAGGATAATCTAATAGGAGGGAAAAAAATATGAGAAAGAAAAAAGCTTTAGATAATAAGTCAGTGATATATAGTTCTTCACACAGAAAGGACATTACTACTATGTAAAATACATTCCTTTTTTTCTTTAGCCATGTTGGAAATATGAACATGGCTGGTTCTTGGTATTTCTATATGAAGGAAAGGCCTTCAAGCTTTTGGGGTTTTAGTTGGAAAATTTCCGTGTCCAATATAATAATAGAGAGGAAAATGTCTAACAGGACAGTCAAAGGAGAGAGTTGATTTTTGCCCATTATTATAGGAAGGATAAAACTTGAATGAGTCCTACTGTAGAAAAGGCTAACTTCACCCATCTTAGATTTCAGCTTCAGAAGACAGATTAGCAAACAAAACCATTTAATAACACATGCAGTGCTCATCAAACAGGAGTAAAACATGGTGGCACATTAGAAATGTGGCCTATATAGCATCTTCAAAAAGGAACAATAAATTTATAGAAAAATGACAAGTCCAAGGAAAGTTTTAGACTTCTAAGTGCAGCAAACTGAGGAAGGTAAATATATGGGAAGAGTAATGGAGTAAGTTTTGTTTGTTCACAGCAATACCTATCTTAAAGTGACATATCCTCATTTTTTCCGTTGTATCTGGTTCTAAAGGATCCCTGAAGAACCAAGCCACAAGTTATTGGCATTTGAATATTATAGAAGTAGGTGAAACAGATACATGAGTTATTTCATTAGAATAGTTTATTAAAACTTACCCTTATTTTGTTCCATTCTTTAAACAAAATACAAAACTCCATTCTCTAAGGAACTACACAGTATCTAGAATTATAGAGAACATAGTTGTGTTTATTTGTTGTTGTTGCTGTTATTCTTTTTTCAACGAATACAAAGTCATTCTTTACCCCTATTATTAGAATAATGTTATCCCACCTCATTATGTATTACGGTCATGACATGTAAATGCATATATAAAAATACAATTACTGCGTGGTGACTACTTTTGGAATGAATCTATAGACCAAGTCACAGCACACATAAATCGTTTCCATCTTAGCTATTATTTACAGCTGAACAAGTTTTCATTAAGCATGCTAACAATTTTCAAATGATGTCATAAAAAATCTGCAGTCTTTTGCTGAATTACAGTTGGAAAAAAGAAATTTGCTGTTTTACTTATATTAATACTAGCATATTTAGATCATATTATGCATGTATAGAAACTTAGAAAATCATAAATTTCTCATGAAGAGATATTATTCAGTCTCTGTGTCTGTGTATTTGCAAAATAATCCAACAACACACTTAGAAGTTTCAAAGTGGTGCTCTGGAAAAGGTTAATACAGGACTTCAATGATGTAGTATACTTCATACTAGCCTCTTAGAGATGTCAATCTATTAGAGGTAAGAGTTCATAAATGGAGTGCATCATTTCCTGGTGATGTGCACTGTGCAGATGCCTCCATAGATTTGCAAAGTTATATTGGCTGCATTTACCATTAATTTTTAGCTTTTTGACAGTAAAAGAACCAACCATTGTGGAAACTAAAGGGTAACAGTCTCCATGGACTGGAGAATAGAAATTTCCCCCTTAGATCAACAGATAGACTTCCTGTGAAATGGAAGCCAGCAGCAGAAGCCATCATCTGAGGGCAGTAAGGCCTGCCAGTTTTTGCTGTATGGTAAGAAGAGTATATAAAATACCTCCCTGAGAAAGTCCTATCCAAACAAAATGTTAGAAGAAACACCCTCTTTACCTCTTCATTAAATCTTTTACATTTTGGGGGCCTCCCTGGGCATACAGGGGTTAAAAGTCTCAGCATTATCAAGCTATCACCAGCCACTGCAGCATGATTTGTGTCCCTGCCCAGGTAGCTAACCCACACTGCTAAGCAGACCTTTCCTGTCTCACCTAGTGCTTCCCTCAGCAGTGTATTTCAGTAGATCTGCCTGTTCTGCTCCCCACTCTGTCTCTGGTGAATCCTTTCATCCTCCATATGTGGGCCATATGTGGCCCATACCGCAGTTCTTGTATGCATAAATAAATCTTCAAAAAAAATCTTACATTTTTGCTACCTGTATAATCAAGTTGATCCTCCAGTGCATGTGATGAAAACAGGAAGGCATGGCCACATTCACATTTACGTAACAAGCATAATTGATACATGTGATATGTGAACTTCTGAAACCTGCAAAGGTTCTGCTTTTCCATACTCTGCCTCCAGTTCCAAGAAGGAAAACCACTGCTGTAATCTTCTGCGTGCTTAGTATCTATGCTAGAAGTGAAACTGACTGAATTTACTGAAGTTGAAAGTAGAAAGGAGAACCATAGAGAACACAACTTAAAAATAGGAATCTAGAGCAATGGTTTTCAATCTCCATATTAGAATCACTTAGAGAACATTAACAAACACTCGAGTGGGGCCCAACCCCAGAATTATGGATTTAATTGGTGTGAGTTTTAGCTTTAGGAGTAAGGTTTTTGTTTTTGTTTTGCTACATGATTGTAATTTAGCCAAGGTTGAGGACCACTGGTTTAGAATAATAGTTCTCAAACTTTTGCTTGCAACAGAAAACTGGAGGTCTTACTAAAGCAGGGCCTCAGCCTCAGAGTCTCTGAGCTATAAGTCTGATATGGAACACAACAATTTGCAACAAGTTCCTGTGATACTGTTGATGGCCAAGTGACCACATTTTGAGAACCACTTGTCTAATGTCAACAAACAGAAATGTAATGTAACCATATATTTAACTTAAAGTTTCTGGGTAATCCCATTTTTTAAAAAAAATAACAAGAATAGTTTATTTTGATAATGTATCTAATTTGACTTAATATATGCAGTATCATATGAAGATACTATCAATATAAGTTATTACTATAAATTTTACTTTTCATACTGAGTCTTTGAAACCTAGTATGTATTCTATACTTATAACACATCTCAATTTGGACACGAAATTTCATCAGAAATGCTTGTTCTGTATTCAAATTTTATGAAATTTATAGTGCAAATAGATTCCTACACCCAAGTTATTACAAATATACTTTAAAGTTTTCCAATATCCTTGATTATCAGTTTTGTATATTTTAATAAAACTGAAAACATAGTGCCTTATTTGCACTGGCCACATTACAGGTAGTTAATAGCTACATGTGACAAGTGACTATTGAATGAGAGACCACAAATCTAATCCAGTATATTTGGGTCCTTAATTAAATGTGTTCAGTGACTGAAGAAGGTGAACTCTACATTATTTTTTTTATATATTCACATAAGGATTAACATTACTTTCAGAGTAACTACCGTTATGTTGCCATATTAGTTTTTCATCTTTATAGCTATTTATACCTACAAATGCTATACCACATATTAATTTCCTTTACAATGCACTTTTCTTTTCCATCTCAGTCAACCTAGTTGTTTGTAAACTATGTTACTAAAGTTTCACAAGGTTCCAATTGGTAATGTGGTGGCATCTAAAATAGAAAACAGCTTTAAAATAAATTTCTGAAATTCAGATGTTCAAAAATATTACCTAAAAATTTTCACACATAATCCCAACATTGCTGTCATTATTTGAAATATTTTCTCCATTTCTCTTTTGAGATTATTTCTTAGGCACTCTTAGTAAACACTATACCATGGATGCCTGGGATTAGGTCTTCAACATATTTTTTTGGAGAATCACAATGTAATCCATAGCAAGTAAGAAATCTGGAATCAGATTAACCATGTTTAAATTTTGTGCTACCACTTTCTAGTTTGTGACTTAGACAAACATTCTCTCTGGACATCAGTTTCACCATCTGAAAAAATGGAGACAATAATAATAATTGCCTTATAGAGTAGTTACAGTAACTAAAGAGATAGTTATGGTTTTATTCAATAACTATTTTTCTTTTTTTTTTTTTTTTTCTATTTTTCACCTATCACATACCAGAGCATGATCTGGGCCCTGGAAGAATTGCAGTGAATAATAAAAAGTTCCTGACCTGGAAATTACATTCTATTTGAGACAACCAACAAGCTATAGTACATCATGTCATGCCATACCACAGGATAAATGTAAAGTACTTAGCGCAGTGCTTGTGTTATAGTAAAATAATAGACTTTGCACAAGTGTTACCATTTCTTCCAGATCTAGCTCAAAAGTTATCAAGTTATCCCCATTTTCTCATAAGTAATTTATACCATCATTTGTTAAAAACTGTTTATTGAACACTTACTACTGCCTCAGATCGGGCCCTGAAAGAAACAGAAAAATAGTTGAAATTGGGAATTACAGAACCTGCTTCACTTCAGCAACATTTAACACAAAGATTAATTTTTAAATACAGTGTTTTTAAGTTTTGTTTTTCATACTCCTTGGGGTGCTTTGTTCATCATTCTCATTGTTCATTGTCCTTGTACCAATCCTCTTGCCTAGACTGATTAGTAGTAAAGTTCTTTAGATTATACAAGCAAGAAAATTGTATTACCGAAAATTTGGAAAAGCTTATAGGATATTCTTAATTACCTACTGGTATGTAATGTATTACCCTAAAATTCACTGACCTAAAGCAGTAATAACCATTTCATTGATCTCATGGTTTCTGTGTGGATTTGGGAGGAGCTTAGCTGGTTAGTGCTGGCTCAGGATCCTACATGAGGTTATAGTTAAACAGTGATTGGAACTGGAAAATAGGGTAACAATAGCAGCTGGGGCCTGTCCACACACCCTCCCCCTCCTTCTAGCTCTGTCTATATATCTTATGTACGCGCAGACTCTCTCCAGGTGTTCTCTCCTTGTTGATTAAAATGAATTCCTTACAACAAGGCAACCTCAGGAATTGCTCATAGAATTGCTTATAAGGAGTCAAAAAAATTCCAGAACAATTATTTCAGGGAACAAGCCATAATGTACATTTCCTTTTGGTTACCTAGCCTTAGAAGGCACAGATTGTCACCTCTCCCATGCACTCTATGATTCAAACAGCCTCAAAAGCCTGTCTCATTGGGAGGAATGCCAAAGTCACATTAAGAGTTACATTAAGTATCATGGGAAATATGATGCAGTTCCTTGGAAAACACAACCTGCCACATAGGCAGGTGAGGAAATCTGCTAACTGGGTATCACTATCACCTATATCACTAGTGCATGTGAAATGCGTAGTGGATAATATACCTGACAGACAAATTATGACAAAAACTGACAATGTAAATGTGTAAGTAAACGAGGAAAACTTATTACAGACAAGCAAGTAAGTGTGTACATCATATTCAGTTTATATTCAAGCCCCAAACCTCCCTATTTCATCATTTTATCAGATTTTGGGATTGCTGATGACAATTCTAAATACAAAGAAATATCAATGTGCCTCCTAAATTGTTTTCAGTGTGTTTTAATGCAGTATCCGTAGTTTCTTCTAATACTTTTAAAATGGTCATTCATAGAAAAATGTTTTTCTTCAGTCAGCATAGTAAAGCAATCAGAATATTAAATATATAATACAGCATATAGGAGGCCACACACTAGATTATCATGCTGGAAGCTGCTGTGTCATGCAGTTACATTAGACTTTGGAGAGAGCTAAATCATTATGCCTCCACATGGCCTGAGTATGGTGGAGAAAAGGGCAAGGCAGGAATTAAAGTCATGTTAAAATCATCACATAGTGATTTAGGTGTAGAAAGAATAACATATTAAAGTAATACTGGATACCAAATACTGAATGAATAATTTCTTTTTAATTTGGAAAATATGCTCCAAAAATTGTTGATGGTCTCATTTTATAATACTGTCCTGTTTTAAGTTTGTATGAACTTTTACATTTAGGAAAAAAACTTTAAAATTTGGCACATCCCTGGGGGTTACATGTAATTAAAGCAATATACTATAAAATGCTAGGAATCTCAACTTGAGACTAAAATTTGGCATTATACCTTATTACCTTCTTGCATAGATACCATAAAATCTCTGACTACTTGCCAACAGTCACTGCAGCCAACCGCATAATGCAACTCTGAGACAGGGAAGATAAGTTTCATAATACCTGACCCTGCCAAACACCTGTGCAGATCCGCCCTGCTCGTCTTACATTGAAAAGTTGCACTAAAGACAACCCCCCAAAAGATCTAAAGATTAAAAAACAAAAAAACACTTTACAGGAATTTAACTCTTTTTAAAACAATAAATATTGAACTTACCATTCAACCCTGACCCACCCCACCCAAAGAACACATTATCATATAATTTATTTAATAAAGAATTGATTCATAAGTATGGCATGGCATTAATAGTTTTCTCAAAATGACAACATTTTGTGACTTTTTATCAGTATTTACTATACATTTTGAATGTTTTGATGTTATAGTTTGAGAAAGTATGGATGATTTATTTTCAAGTAAAATTTTTCAATCTCAAAAAATGGAAAATTGTTCAAAAGCTAAAAGTTAATTTTTTCCCTGGAATGAATAACTAGTTATGGGTTGAAAAGTTATGGTTGCTATTAGTTTCTGATACTATGTTAAGTTACTCATCTTCTTATTTCAAACAGATATTATAAAAGAAAAACTTATAACCACACAAAAAAAAGTTAACATTTTTAAAAGTTGCTTTATTTAACATGAAAGAAGATACAGGATAGTCTTTGTTTTTGGAGATCCACTCAAATAAACAGAGCTTGATAACTTAAAGCCCATGGGTTTCATCAAGTGATTAGCATCTAAGATTATTTATATTTAGTGGCTACTTGCAAGAAAACTAAAGTAGCATTAGGCCTCAACTACCAATCTGTAATGTCACCAGAAACTTAGCATTTCAAATCCAGTTTTCAGCTGAAACTCCTAATGCTGTGGCAGAGCTCCAGACCTGGTTTGTGAGAAGGGAGTGTATGTGTCTGAAAGGCTGTGCTCAGGAGAGTTATACAAGAGATTCATTCATGACAGATGAAGAAAGCATGTAGGCCAGAGTAGAAATCCGAAGTACTAAAATAAATATTGCCACAATAGAAACAGCAGGACCAAACTATTTTCCTGAAGACATGTTTCAATTTGTGAAGGGAAATCAGGGAACCTTTAGACAGGAGAAAAACAATGTATAGATTTGGTAGGAAAGTTATTGTCACTGGGATTTTGAATAAAGTTGGGTTTGTGGTGTTTGTTTTCCACACAAATCCACATAAGTATTCAAGATTTCCAAAGAAGAGTAAATTTATATTGATACATGAATCTTATATGTCACTGTTTATTTCCGGACAGTTCATATTTAAATTTGGAAATAGCTAGAACGATATGTCAAAAAAAAAGGTGGAGGAAGTAGTCAATCACAAGTCCTGGGCTTCCCACACCCTCAATTCCTCACCCCCAAGCATGTTTATCATCTGTGCCTAATGGAGCTTAAACGGATTCTGAGAGCTCGTTCCTCTCCTCACATTGGAGGCTGCTGTGTCATGCAGTTACCCTGGACTTTGGAGAGACCTAAGACCATAATGCTAGCACATGGCCTGAGTGTGGTGAAGAATTAGGGCAAAGCAGGAGTCAAGTTTCTTGGGGTGAGTCAGAGCAACAAAGATACAATGGTAAGTTCCCCCATAAGCTCTTCAGCCCTTACCTTTACTTTCTTATTACTTTACTAAACCACTCCATATAATGGGGAGAAAAGCACAAATGAAAGATCATGCTAAGCAGGAAAGGGAGGAAACCTCCAGAACACGGGCAAAAAAACCTAAAAAAATCGCTCTGTTGAAAGTAGTCATTAGAATGCCCTCAAATACAACAATCAAAGAGAACGCCAAATTTGTCAGAGAATAAATGCTTAAAAATACTAGAAGTCAAATCCCAGACACAGACATGATTTATACCTTGATTTGTTTGACCAATCCACAAATTAATCCACACGTGATTATTGAAAATATATTCCTTAATACAAATATTAAGTCATTTGAATTTTATTATGCATTTCTCCTTGTATTTCTTTTGATAATATCTAATGGAGAGGTATTAAATAACAAATATGAGGATAATTTTTTACAGTAAAAATCCTCCTATCTATATATTTTCATCTCAAGAAATTTGTACATAGATAAAGCAAAGGGGTAAAGGACAAACTCATACAAATATAGAACCTTACAGCAGTTTCTGTACAACTAAAGAGCATCAGAGACACCATACTTTAATTCTCTTGTACATAAAGATCCTTCCTCATATGTCTTATGCCCATCTCATACCTTAAGGAAGATGATGTTACATTTTTTCCAGAAATAGCCACTTTAAAACCTATATCAAATGTGGAAGTTACCTTTTTCCTCAGTGATGCAGTTTACTTGCTTTTAAACTCCTTTTGTTTCCCAGTTCTATTATAAAAATATTTATAATATTCTTACAGAAGGAAGAACAATTAATATACCCAGTCTAATACTGAGGTATCAGAGAAATTCTGTTTAGAAATTTACAAGTAATTATGCTAGTGAGGGGCCTCCCTGGTGGCGCAGTGGGTTAAGCAACGCACCATGAAGCAAACCGCAGTTACTGCAGCACGAGTTTGATCCCTGCTACCGGCCAGGGAGGTCCCACATGGTGCAGCAGACATCTCCTGCTGTGCCCGCTGCTCCCCTCAGCAGTGTACTTCCGTTGATCTGCCTGTTCTGCTCCCTGCTCTCTGTGGTGAATCCTCTCACCCCCCCACACCTCTGGCCTGTACCCCAGTGCTTGTATGCATAAATAAATCTTTAAAAAAAAAATTATGCTAGTGCATGACCATAGGGTAAATGAAAGTTTTCAGGTTTTTTTGCCCTCCTGCAATTAGTGTCAGTGATAGTTCTGCACGCATAGGTGAGCGTGCATAGGTGGGTGCACCCGGGCTGAGACATGGGGCATATAAGGGCAGTGTTATGGGGATGCCACAAGTAGTGGTAGAAGTGGAAGAGCAGAGACCAGAGCAGCCCAGAGAGTGAAGATTAGCTGGGGGCTAGGAGCCCACCAGCCTCCTGGCCCTCAGCCTCCCCGCTGGCCATTACATGGTCACCTCTGATGCAAAAAGATTAATAAAAGCCTGACAAAACCACTGAGAGCTCCAGGACTCCTCCTTTATCTGTCAGTCTGGATCATGGAGAATCTGCCCCATGAGTTCCTGCCCCTACAATGTCATTTATTTCAAAATCCTCAATAATTGCAATGGATTGGAAATATAAATTTATTTTTTTCTTTACAGCAGTTTTTCTTTACAGCAATCTTATTTATATGTAGTCATTTAATGAAACTATCAAATGTACTAGTTTTAATAAGACATTGCTAGTATTTCTCCCTCCTTAATCTATTAAAACAACAGAAATGAAAAGCTACAAGGCCAAATTTAAGGGGGAATAAAAGGTTGTTTATCAATGAAATTAGATAATTTTAAAAAATGAGTCAATCAAAATCTTAGTATAGATGGTGTTTGATGGAAATATGCTACTCTTCCTATTAAATACAACTGTCTACCCTAAAGATCATTTTAGTAACATTTCAATTATAACATTAGCATGTGTTCATGATGACCTATTACTTTCTTAGGGTTTAGTCAAAATCAATGAATGTCTTTGACCTGAGATCTGATATGACGCAAGAGATATCTTTATGAAGACCATAATATTCTTTCCAAGGAAAACTGGTTAATAACACAATGCCTGTTTTATCAACCAGAAATTACTCTTTATCTCTGGCCTCTCCCTCTTTCCTGACATGCCTCTGAGAGGCAGCCCCGCCCATCTTGTTCATCTCGACTCTTGCCCTGAGATCAGCAGCACGTATTTGAGAAAAGAGGGTCATGTTTTTAAAGTGATGACCCCTGCTTTGGCCTGCTTCACTGACAAGTTTTAGAAAAAAGACACAAATTCAATTTTACATTGTTTTACCAAAAAAAAAAAAAGAATTCAATTCAAAGGTCAAGTCTCCAGGGCAATGAAGAGCTAGTAAAAACTCAAATTGAAGTAGATTTCTCAAGGTCAGAGTGTTCTATATGTACAGTGTATCAAAACAATTGTACTATGTAGTCATTTCTCTTTGAATAAGGGATTTAATTCTCAAGTTACATCCAGCAAAATTTTTTTTATTCTAAATTTTTCTCAAAGGCAAATGCTTTCCCACACTCAGAAATACATTCTTGGTCCTATGAGTATTTGTTTTATGCCAAGTTCAAAGTTTTAATTATAAATCCTTTCATTTTTAAAAGCACATTTTATAGGAAAAAAAGGACATAGTTCAAATAGTTAACCACTATTTCTATGAATTCTTGACATCACTAAATCTAAAAAGTAGGAGTTCTGCCAACCTTATCTTTTGAGAATATAACAACTAAGATGACACGGAATCAAAGGCCTGCCTCTTTCTAGACCATTATTTTGCTACCATACTGTATTAATACAATTATTTTCTATTGTTGAGGAAGAATTGGATTTAAATTAACAATCCTAATAATAAATTAACAATCTTGTATCAGCCTGGAGAAAAACCTTTAATAGAATCTCTCAGGGCTCATTGTTTTTAATCTTTAACACACATCAACTTTTTAAGTGAAAGTATGGACATACCTTTTTAAAAAATAATGTGATATGAAAAAGGTGATATATGTTATTATATCTTTTTTCCTAATTATAAAAAGTTTATGCGTGATACAGATAAACACAGAAAATCATGCTTAATAAACACAGAAAATATGCTTAATACAGAAAACATAGGAAATCACCCATAGTAATATCACCTTTCTTTTACATGGACAAGTTTTTATATTTCTAGAATAATTTACCTTGGCTTTGAAACTGTTAGGGGGAAAGGTAGTCCTAAATGGATTATGGGTGTGTAAACTCCAACCCCCACTCCAAACCATCAATGTTCCAGAAAAAAGTAATCCTAAATAGATTATGGGTATATAAACTCCAGCCCCCACTCCAGACCATCAGTATTCCAGAACCACAAATCCAATAAAATAATTATCAAAGAGTAGATTACTGGAACCTGAGGGTGTTGTTAAGCAGCCAAGCTGGCTGTAAAAACCGAGGTGAGCCTTAAACACACGCTCTCTCTTACAAAAAAGCCAAACCCCCTTCCTTCAAAGCCATTCATTCGACTCGGAGCTAGCCCTCAACGCGCCATTGCTTAAATCTAATAGAGTATTTGTAAGTTTATATCCTTTTCTTTTTCCTTTGGTGTTATTACTATTTTATTCCCCTTTCTTTCATAAAATAAAACGTGCTAATAACTTTTACCACGTATACCTGAAGTTAAAACTTTTAAATCTTCTAAGTGCGCAGGTGAAAAACCCAGTATGGGAAACCCATTTTATATTAGAGTTGCCCTATAACAAAACGTTTCAGCATTTGCTAGATATACGCATTTCAAAGGTCTAGTGACATAGTAAATTTATGGATGATATAGAGACTGAAAGTATAGGTATATGATAGATGAGAGGATAATGTTCAAAAATTCTTTGCAAGCTGGAAGAATTAAGTTGAATCTAACAAGATAAACTATAGAAAAATGTAAAGCATTAGTAGAGAAATAATTGTGCATACAGGAAGGGGGCAATATGATCAAATAGGAGTTGCTATATCCAGTACCTGGAAAGACCAGTCACTACTAGTTAATGGCAACTTAGTATGGGGGCCATAGGTACCACAAAGAGACACACGAAAAGATAATGTAGGCTCATATATCATTAGAGCATCTGCTCTAACTCTATTCAATTACCTGTTGGTCTGTTTCTTGTCACTGGAACATAATTCCCCTGATCATAAAAGATCCCCTCTGCTTTGTTTATTGTTATAGACAGTACTTTGAGCAATATTCCTATAAATATTTATTGACTACATTAACTTATAGAGGAGCAGGTTTGGTTTAACAGAAAAAAGGATTTTCTTGCTGTGGGAACAGAGAGCAGCTATCAATCACTGAGCATACTTTAAATTAACTAGTTTTATCTTCACAGTCTATCATGAGCTCTGCTAGATTTACATGTCAGAAATAGGCAGAGGTCAAAGTTCAAAGAAGGTAAATAACTGCTCTATCTCTAGTTGCTAGAACTAGTATTATATAATACAGTCTATTGGTTTCCAAAACTAGTGGACTTTGTACTATACCATGAATGAAAAAAAAGTTTACATGGAGATGAATTTGCCATCTCCGGCAGACTTTAAGTCAAGGCCTGATGATCATTCACCAGGGCTCCTCCTAATTATGCTAACTAATGGATTCTTGAGTTAAAGTGGAATGTTGGACTAGATCCAATTCCAAGATTCTATTATTCCATGGTAAAAGCAGCCCATTCAGGGTAGGAATTGATTCTATAACAGGATTTCTTTATTTTGGAAATAACAAAGGATAAAAGAAATCTTTTCCTCAAGTGTTTACTTGGAACCCCAGAGTGTGTACTTATATAATCACTGAGACATTACACTTTAATCCTAGCTCATGCAGAAAGTGGACATAGAAATATACTTGTGTTTCAAATGCAATAGTGCCTATAAACCACAAATAAAAAAAGTTAAATAAAACAAACTATGCAATGGAACGTTTTCAATAAATTAAATAAATTGTCCAATAATCTCATAAATGTTCAGGATGTCTAAAAAAAAAAAGTAAGCAAAACTTATGTAATGAATTCTGAAAAGGTGTCAAATGATGAAAAAAGAGACAAATACTAGCAATGTTCCAGGAGTCATTCTAGGAAAGGATTAGTCTACCTATTACCATACTAGCATTTATAGGATTAGCTGTTACAAATCACTCTAAAATGAAAAGATTCTGGTGCTATCTATTGCCTGATACCTTGAATATACAGAATCATTACTTTTTAAAATCAAGTCCTGAAATTGGGTGGCAGGTGGGGAGATTCATGTAAGCCAATTCCTAGTGAACTATTCATTAATCAGAAATATTTACCTCAGCTCTGCCTTTTTTTTTTTCTGACCCTTTGAGAAGTATACTCTTGCCAAATTTAAAACCTAGGAGTATTTTTCTCAATGATCTGGGAGTCATTTCCTTGAAATATCAAAAAATCAAAGTAGATAGCACCCTATCTTCCAGTTCATACGGGAAGAGGGTAGGAACCTAACTTCATGGGCACTTTGTTCCAAATCGCAAAACTTCCTCCTCTCATAAAGTTTATTTTTCCTTCAGACAAAACCAGTTAGCAAAAACAGATGGTCTACATCTTCTCCCTAACACTCTCCAGTACTTTTATACAAGTTTACTCTAGCTCTTAAAAAATCTACAGAGGGGTGGCCTCTTGCTTCATTGAAGCTGAGTTTAAAATTAGTTCTGACATCTTCCCCCCAAATGCAATAACCTTGAATAAAGACTTTCTTGCCTATATAACTTTGTTTGGTGCAATATTTATTTTGACGTGGGTATTTAGAAAGTGAGCATAATCATTCAAAATAGTGTCTCAGTTTATACTGAAAATATTTTTGATGTTTTCTTAAGATAAACTACTGGTTGAATGATCTACATAGGTAATCACAATTATGTGGACAAAGTGAAATGGTTTGATTGTAAAGGCAAATTGAATTCTGGGATTTAAGGGTAGACAATTATCATTACACATAGCTATGCCCAATACCACTGCAGCGCTACACATATGTATTACCCAGTTTCATTGCTCTACCATGAAAACAAGGTGGGGAGAAGGAAGCCAAGTTTTCTTTTTCTTTTTAATCTACAAATATTTTCTTCTGAAACATGTTTTTCCTCTAACTGAATATCAAAGTAAACCCCATCTGGACTTGAAATGGTGGCGCTGCGTTCACTGGTGTGTCCTGCCAAGGATCTGTTTCCATTAGAGTTTCAGGCCCAACCAAGGCCACTTCCAGCCCAAATACACACTGCCAGTCTTCCTAGAATTTATATTTTCTGAAAATTTCAGGGAATTAAACATCATGTCTTTGGCTTCTTTTCAGCATTTTGCCAAAGTCAAACAACAACTAATAATAATAATAATAAAAAGACATTTCTATTCAAAGATTAAATCAGATAGTTTAAGAGAGACAGCTCGTTGGATGATTTTCTTTCCTTTCTATGTGGCATCCCAGAATACTTACTCCCACTGCCATCTAAGCACCAAGAGAGTCAAGAAATGTTGACTCCATCCAACTCTTGTTCCTGGTTCATTATTGAAAACAAACAAACATACTAGATTTGGAAAGAGATGGATAGAGGGGTGCATGGGAATAATCACAGACTTTTGTTAGTATCACGCTGACAATATACATATTGTCATATACAATATGTATACATATACATATGCATACATATACAAGATGTACTTATAAATTTCTGGTGCTTTATAATTTTCAGAAAAGTACATGTTAGTTCCTTTTATCTTCCTAGTAATCTTATGGGATGGGTTGAACATTTTTCAAAAACAAAGCAAAACAAAAATCCAGGAAGCTTAAAGACACACTAAATGGCAATCCAAACTTACAGAAGAGTTGTCTAACTCTCCTGTCCCCACTTCTTATTGTCATTCTCTGTTACCATGGCAATTTGGATTGGGTTCTCACCACTTGACTGAAACTGCTTTCCACTGAGGTCTCTGACTACTTCTTTGGGGAAATCTTTCTATCCTTATCTACCCAGGGTTTAAGAGTACTTAACTTTGTGGGCCACACCCTTCTTGGTATCTTGGACACTACATTCCTTTGTTCTTTCTCTTGCTTAACCAAAGGCCCTTTTAATGCCTCAGCTTCCTCTAACTCAGTTTTCTATGGGCAGGAAGCAAAGTGCTATTGACTCTCTTTGCTTTTAGGCAGGCCACCATTATTTGAAGCATTTTTACTCTGCGCTCCTACCAGGGCCACCTAAGAAGAATGGATTTGAAAGTGTGCTCTCCTTGCCAGCAGCATACGGGACTCACTGCTCTGTGGAGTAGCTCTGGCAGAAGTCAAGTTGCACGTCAAGTAGCTTAAGGAGGGGCATGCTCGGCTCAAGCTAAGCCAGCAGCAGTGAGAAAGCCAAGCAGGTGTTCCTTCCTATTGGAGTGGCATTCAGAAGGCCAAATTCTGTTTTCAAATGTAATCAGTGCCAACTACACTTCGCAGTCCCCAAGGTAACCAACCGTTGATGGCTCCTCTTAACAGGGCATGCTTATTAAGAGCATTTGATTAGCATTGAAATCCACCCTCATTTTGCAAGAAACTTACATTTCTCAATTTAAAAATAGGGCTGATAGATTTTTACAATTTCAACCATCACAATTTTTGAGTGGTCGTAAAAATATTTTTATTATTTATTTCTGTGAACATTTCTCACTAGTGATAATGACAAGAATTTGAGAATCCAATTTCCCTATTTTGAGACTACAGCGTACGTGGATATTCAAAACTCTGACCCTGCTGTTTATCAGTTGAGGGTCTCTAAAGCTGGCAACACCTCCATCCGCCTATTCAGCAGTTTTTATTCTCTGGTCAGTATGTCACATCCATGGGGTCCACAGTATTTAGCTCAACAGAGCTGTGCTAAACATGACGGCTCTGGGTTCTAAGAGTAAAGTCCTGCAGCAGCACCAGTTTTACATGCAAAAACGCCTGCAACCAGGCCTTCTACTCCAGAAATTTCGTGTAATTCAAAGTTGGAAAAGTTTTGAAACAGATATGAACCTAACCTTCTACAATCCGTCAGTGATCAGGCTCGTGTTTAGCCTCCTTATGATGCTTCAGCTGTGATGTAGGGGAGTCACCAAGATTGTCACCTTGTCTCCTCGCTCTTTCTTGTGCCTCTCCTCACCAAGACAGAGGTGCACCTGCTGCCTGCCATGGTGAAGACTGCAATTTTGTCAATGGCACCAACTGGATCATACTGGATATTTCTGATGAAAATGTTGAACTGCCAAAAACTGCTTCTGCTCCCTCTGTTCTCTCATTGCTGCTCGTCACTCTCTGACATTCCTGGCAAGGTGGGGCTGCAGCAGCCTTTCCTGGCTGTAGAAAAATCCCCCTTCCAGCCCCAGAGTCTGTCTCTTCCTGTCCTATTGGATGATATATGCTCAGTGGACACTTTTGCACTCCATCTCCTATGGAATTTATGAGCAGTTTATGCTTTTAAGGCAGTGTTCATAAGTAATACATATCACCCTTTTGCCAAGATATGGGGAAAATGATCTCATTATCTGACCCTGCTATGCTATGTATCAGAACCATGTAGTATATTCTGCTGCGGGCTTTATTAAAAGAGATTTGGACGGGAGAGAGAGAGAGAGAGAGAGAGGGAGGGAGGGAGAGAGGGAGAGAGAGAGGGAGAGAGAGAGGGAGGGAGAGAGAAGCGATCATGCATAATCTGATATTAAAAAATCAGCTTAAATGTTATATAAATTCATTATTTAGCATCCCTACTACTCTTTATTTAAGTTATAGAATATACAGAAACTATTATGAATCAAATTGTGTTTCCTGCATTAAGACAAAATTCCACTGATTAAATTTAATAATCCAATTGACCTGATTAAACAATTGAATCAGGCAGCATCTCATCTAGCAAGCAGAAAGTGGCTCTGAAGAGATGCACAAAATGGAAAAAAATTCTGATAGACAGAAAGGGTGCAGAGGAAAAGAAAGTGAGGATTATTCAAGTTACCTTCCTACGGGAGACAGTCAGGGTCTACCAGGCAGATTAGCTCGTTAGACTTGACCAGGAAATTCTGAGTTAGGTTTCTGGAAGATGTCGAAACTGCAATTAGGTTTAATTTTAAGTCTTGTTTTGCTGACATGGGTCTTAGCATAAGTGACTTCATTTTGGGTATGTTGTCTTTTTTTAAACAGTTGCCCACTTTTGCTAAGCTTACCTGATAAATGTGATTTTTAAAAAAAAAAAGTTGAGACAATTAGCCATCTGTCTGTAGTTCTTGCACCTCTTACCGAGCCCTTATCTGGTATCTTTTCCCAAATCTCTGTGTTAATCACAGTTCACAGATCAGGTTCATATTTTTAAAGTCAGTTGTTCTCGTCATTGCTTTTCTGATGTAATAGTCTTAGGGGATCATTTACTTGGTTAGCAGCTACAGGTTTGCACTCAAAACTCGAGAGAATGCAGCGCATTAGGGAAGACTATTGTGATTGTTATTAAAAGGATAGTTTCCAATATTTGGAATGTACTTGGGAATCATGGTCCCCAAGATACAAACCAATCAAAAACAAATAAATCAAAGCAAGACCCTGTTGAAGGAATCATTTTCTTGCTAACCGCATATGTAGCTGAGTTTCAGCTTCCCTCTAAATATTAATCTAGGTGGAACGAGTCATGTTTGCCACAGCACAGACACTCTATTTTCAGCTAAAAGGTAATCGAGGTCTATAACAACTTTGGTCATCATCTGAGGATCTTTGTTAGGTAGCTGTTGTTTTAGTGGCAGATTCTGAAAGATTTTCAATAACTGAAAGGTGCTAACCATAGAGGAGAGTAAAGGAAAGCAAGACAAGAAAAAAGAGATTATTTACATGAGTAAAACTCTTTTTAGCACTGCTCTGCTAGAACTTTTCATTAGAAATTTCAGATTGACCTCTTAAAATCCTTTCAAGGTCTAGAAGCCAAGCTAAAGACTAACTACCACATTTGACCTACAGTATCTATAATTTGAGTGAATTTATATTTCAAATATAATATTCAGCCAAAGCCTTAGTTATAATAGCCAGTGTTTCCAACTGTGTTCTGTTAAAAGGAAAATAGAGTCTTATTAAATTTATGAAAATAACTATGTTGCCAAAAACATATGCAAGACTTTCCAAATTCTGAAGGGATTGGGTAAGGAGGAAAAGTGAATGTTTCGTCTTTGTTTACAAAGGTATACTTTACCAAAATTCTGTAAGACATAGCTGAACAGAAAGTTTCCTTAAATCTGAAAAAAAAATTAAAGAACTGACAATATTTCAGCAAAAAAGTTCATAAAAGTTACATTTTCATTAGTTCATTGGTTCCTTTGCAATTAATTCTTGTCTTGTTTGAATCTAGTTTTTTCATTGATTCTGGAAATTCTTTATTTTCTCCATCACCATAAGACCCCTATGAACCTTTTTTCTTAATTTCAGAAACCTCTTTTTGTTGAGTCCACAGTTTTTATAAGATTTTTGCTTTGTCATCTGCATGTAAAAATCCAGTATTTGTCTATGGCATACTGACTTGCTTTTCTATGCATAATTATCTCTAATGCCTTCCATTTTGTTGTAAATGGCAATATTTCATTTTCCTTGTGGCTAAATAGTATCCCATTGTGTGGATGTGTCACATCTTCTTTATCCAGTCCTCTGTCAGTGGAAACTTAGGTTGTTTCCATGTACTAGTTATCGTAAATAACACTGTATTAAACACTGTAGAGCATATAATTTTTTAGTTGATGACTTCATGTTCTTTGGATAAATGTTCAAAAGTAGGATTGCTAGGGCATACAATATTTCCATTTTCAGTTTTTTAATAAAGGTAAAACCAGATCACTTCTAAAGTGGCTGTACCAGTTTACATTCCCATAGTCTTGAAAATTCTTGACCATTTCAGCTTTATGATTCTCTGGTTTTGAGAAACTTGTATTTTTGGGCCTCCCTGGTGGTACAAGGGGTTAAACACCACACTGTGGGGCTTCTACAGTCACTGCAGTGCGAGCTTGATCCCTGGCCAGGGAGGTGACCCACATGGCGCAGCAGACCTCTCCTGCCTTGCCCGCTGCTCCCTTCAGCAGAGTATTTCAGTCCTGTATGTTCCCCACTCTGTCTCTGGTGAATTCTCTCACCCCCTACCTCTGGCCTGTACCCCAGTTCTTGTATGCATAAATAAATAAAATTTTTAAAAAATAGTAGCAGGACTTATCAGATTCTTAGGAATTTCACACAATTTCTAAAACACATATACCTATATGTAACAACATAAAGAAGATTTAGTATTATTTTTATTTGGCAATAAATTTCCATATAATTCAACATATCAAATTAATATAACTAGTTAAATAAATTCTGTTTTATAAGGAGAGAGAACAAAACTTTTAAGATGATCCAGGTAACCTCTGGGAAATCTCATAATTCTAAGTCAAAACATTGTGACTGTCTCTAGCTAGTGGATTGGCAGATTTATAAATATGTTTTATAATTCCTAGAAGGAGTACTTTTCCTCAGAGTAAATCTTTCAATCTGGCACAAAATAATGTTTGTTAACAGACCCAAATATTTTCGTTTTCTCTATAATTTCATTCTTCTATAATAGAAGTCAAAAGTATACAAAACTGTTCAACAATAAACATTTCAGTATTTCATCTTGTTTGGGAAAAGATGTAGAGATTCAATGAATTTAATTTAACTTATAATTTAACTTAGTATAACAAAACTTTAACAAAATGATACTGAAAACTATTTTTAAGTACATGTACTCAAAAGCACAATAGTTGAAAAGTTCATTTATAAACTTTCATCTTATGTACATGTATTTAATTTACTTATTTCTAAAATAACTATGGTTAGAAAAGTTTCATTAGACATCATACAATCAGCCATTATCCCAAGCTTTCTTTTTTCACTGACAAATCTTGTAATAATAAACTTATTTGGTTAATAAAACTAGGTAGGTTGAGTTTTACACCTGTGTTACACTTTATGATTACAATTATAAAGACATGCCTATTTTAATTAAACCAATAAACTTAAAATAGCCTTTATTTACTAAGTATTAATCTTAGACCATGTTAACTTGAAAAACATTTGGGTTAGTTTCTATATTTCTGAAGCATTTAGGATTCCTTAATTTATATCAAGTACTTAATTTTAAGTCAATCAGATAGAACTCTTTTACAAATTATTGTTGGTAATACCATCCAGTTATAGAAAATTATCATACATCTGTTAATTACATTCATTGATACACATAAACATACAGGCCAATACAGAAAACTTACAGATTTTGTTTTAAAATACAACTATAAAAAAATACTTCTTGACAAATCTTTGCATCTTGACAAAATAAAATCCTTCCTTTATTTCTACCTTTCTCATAGGTCAAATATAAATCAATAAGAGTCTATTCATGAGGTTAAAATGCCAGAGATTTCCATGCAGTTACACAGTGTAACTGAAGGTGGGTGGATCAGAACTCTTGGGAGGGTGGAGATAGCAGGGATATCAACCTAATAAGTGTCTATGGTGAGGGGAAGGGCTAGAGACATCTTAGAGGCCCATGTTCTAAACCCAGTGAATCCCAAAGTTGGGTAGTTGAGGCTCACCACTTGGGCTGGGACAGCTGTTCAGAAGGCAGTGGAGAAAGCATGTGTAACTACAGTTACCTTGCTTTACTCCCACTGCATGGACAAAGGCATCCCAAATAGCAGTGATGGTCAAGAGTCAGCCAAAATTTATGAGGAGGAGGGGGAACCATGGGATATGCATTCGAGCCAGGTCTCCACCCTGGTTACAAAAATGTCTAACTTTTCCCAAACTACCCTTCCCCCACTGACACAGGAAAAAAAAACCCTATTATGGCAGCTGTGCCTTTGATCCCTGGATATATGTCCCCAAGTGACATATACGTCCATGGCAATGTGACAACTAATGAACAGAAACTAAGTCTTAGTACGACAAAATAATAAGCGTATCTAATAATTAAACTGTTGATTCAAATGACGGCAAACAAAACTTGACAAAAAGTGAAAATGCTGCTAAATACATGAAAAGTGCGGACAGGGAACACACAATCAGGCAATCTGCAATTCAATGTTACATGCATCACAAATGACAATTTTCCACAAACCAAACTTAAAGAACTGGAAGATTGTAGTTTATCAGACAGAGAATTCAAAATAGTTGTCATGCCTTTTTGCCACATCTATCATGAGAATGAAGACCATTTTCAGCAATCAGACTCAGAAATCTAGAGAATGTTCACAACTTCCTGAAAGAAAGCACTGTTACTGTGAAAGGGTCCAATATTACTTCAATACATTTTTTAAAAATATGGCCAGGAGAGGGTATAACAATGTAGAACTCACTAATGTCAAGAAATTTGAAGTAAATTGTGTTTCCCTGCTTAGATGGCTAAAGCTTTTTATTAATATTTATTGAGACTTTCATGACTTAGGTTTGTCCTAGTCAAGTAATCAGATGGCAGCTGTGAGTAGATATTGGGCAAATGAATTTCTATAGCTGTTTATATTTTTAAAAACCTTTTTCCTTCAGTTAAGAATTAGCTCCTTGATATTTGCATTTTGAAGATATAGTCCAGATAGGAATTTGTGTAGAATATCAGGTAGAACATTTACAGGGAGAGAATGCAAGTTCCTCCAAGAAGGACTTTGAAATGTTTCCTAAGGTCAGCATTTTTATAATTACTAAAACATTCTGAGTTGAATAGGTCAAGTACTGGGGATGGTAAAGAGGTGAACTTTCAACTGCTATCAGGGTTGTATTTTCTGCAAGGATTTATAGGTTTATAATTAATTCCTCAAAGAAAAGAGTTGTGACTTGAACGATATGAAAGAACTGACACACCCATACACATTGAGTACACTTAGCTTAGAGAAGAAGGCCTTTAAGAGTCCATGAGAAGTTCTGATTGTCAACTTTCATTTTGCTCAAATTTTGTAAAATGAAGTTACTAAAAAATAATCCTTTCAAATATCTCGTCAGTTTCATCTAGAACAAAGAGAACGTATTTCTGGCAGTATCAAACAACTCTCTGGATCTAGGAGCTGCCTCAAAGAAGGTTCAAAATATATGATTGTCTCAAAATCCAGAGCCATGCCAAAGAAAGCAGTCTCGAGTGAGGCTCAAAGTTCCTCTCACAGAATTTGACCATATTTTCGTTAATTTTAATGCTATTTTCCTATAGCACTTTATCAGAAAATTCCTGAGTCCATTCAATAGGAGGGGCACAAACAGGAGTCCCCTTTCAAAGTAGATAAGAGAATGTCTACAAAGCCACTAATCTGAAGGACTTCTATCTATGTTTGTATATAATTTTCAGAGTGGGAAGACAATTGAAACAGAATTATTAGAATGAGTTCTCCAGTAAAGGAGGATAGAGAAGAGAATTAGGACTTATATCAGTCTTACTGTCATTTGTTTTAGGTACTTATATCTTTAATTTTTTATTAGCCTTTTACAAGAAATCTTTCAGTGAAGTTATTTTGGAAATTGAAAGCTTTTGAAAGTTTCTTGTATCAATTAAAATAGGCATTACATTGTTTAATTTGAAAACACTTTCTTCAAGTGAACTTTTTTTGAAATTAGTTTTCATTGACTTACAACATTATGTTTTAAGGGGTATAGTTTCATGTCTCTTGAAATGTATAGTATCACACCCCCATGTACATCAACAGCACATTAATAATCCTCCATCACAGACTATTTGGGCCTGCTCTCTCCTTTTCCTTTCTTAAATGGTCTTACTTAAGTGGAATGTTCCTCATAGTTGTCATGTTACAGGATGTCTCTGTAGAAGGGAGGAGTATTGCAATGCAGTGTTCCCTGGAAATGGGTACTATTTTCCCCAACCCCCACTTACTTGTAGTTACCTTGTATTTCAACTCCCAGCATGCATGAACCAAATTCCTGAATGGGGGACAGCTGAGAATGAAAAAGGAGTGAAGCATATATATATATATATATATATATATATATATATATACACACACACACATATACATACTGGAGGTAGAGTGATGGAGGAAAGAAGACAGGTAGGTGAAGGCACCTGGGGAAGCTATCCCTGGTCTTTGGTCCTGGCAGCTTTAGCTTTTTGTCAGAGACAATGGTAGCCATTACCTTGATCTCATGGTGAATCATATAGTACATTTTGAATTTCCCAGGGCTCTGGACCTGCCTAACGCCTTTCTTATGATTCCCAGTCATAAGAAGGAGATGGCTTAAACTCATGGCAAGCTTTTGGATTTCAGCTACCCTGCTTGGAACAGAGCTTATTTGGCTGTTTTTTGCCCATAAGGGGAATGGGTAATTTTTGGAGTTTGTTTGGGAATCTGTCACTTGAAATCTTTTCTCCTCTTTCTCTCTGTGTCCACCACTTACAGATCTTTGAGCATGCTAATGATCTACTTTCCTTGCTTTTGTGCATGCAGATGACTGCACCCTTTGTAGAAAGGACAAAATGGGTTCTTCCCTTAAAAGTTTGGGGACTCTGAGTACTGTAATTTGCATGTTTTCAGACATTGTATTTCTATAATAGGTTTTACAGTCAGAGCTGGCAACAGTTGGTAAATAGGTTGAAACACACATTTCTGTCTGATCATATTTTCAAGGCCCCCAACTTGGATGGTTACTAAACCAAGTTCTCAGGACACAAAACAAGAGTAAAATTTTGCCATTTTTTTGTAGATAACTATAGTTTCTGGGACCACAGTACTTAGAAATAAAATAAGCAGATATTCCATGAGGTAGAATATTCAACTCTTTGGAATTTAAAGATCCCATTTCTTTAGTTATGTCTTTGGATTTCTTGGAATCAAACTAAACCTCAAAGAGATATGCCGCTGGGTTCGGAGCTGTGTGATGATGTACAGTTTATTTTGTTACACAAACATTTCCTTGAGGTTAGCAACTGACCTGGAGTCAATATAACCTGTTCCTGACTTATCCTATCTCTGGAGTCTTTTTGAGGCGATGAGTACTCTATGAGCTTCAAATACTCAACCCATGCCCAGCAGTTTTATAGATTTTGGCTTCCAATATTTTTGCTAGCAACAACCTTTATTTATACAAAGTCAGGCAAAGAGACATAGGTATCTTAATATGTCAGCAACAACCAAGAGCTGTTACTGTTTCCAGACCAAAAGCAGGTCCTGTGATTCCTTTGATAATTCCCACTGTGGAAGCTTGAACTAGGGAATGGACTGAACTAGTGGGCATCAACAAACCATTTGTAGATTTGTAACTGTAGATCTGGGCTTCATGTGACTGGAGAAATTTGCACTGTCACTAACATTTCCCTCATGGATTTCAGGATAGAATTAAGGGTTGGAGTTATTCACTAATTGAGTGAGAATTATCATCTGAAATAAAGGCTAGGGTCTTAGGCTGTGGGCAGAATCATCTGTCAGCTCAATTTGTGGGGTTTGGACTCTGGGTAGAATTGCCTACCAGGCCAAGTAGAAAAACCAGTGACTCTGAGAGCTTGAAACAAAGACAGTGAAGCAAGAACTTACCCAAGGATCTTGGAAAATCCTTGGGTTAAAATCACTCATGGGTCCATATTTTCATTTCTTGTTCTCAATGTTGTTCAAAATTTTCCTCAAATCCCAACATAACTGCCACTAAGTCTATTAAAAAATTAAATGCAGTCAATTTAAAGATCTAATTTGCTTTATTAAATGATCCATAAATCAAGCAGAACACCATCTAGCAAACACAGAGGGGCTCCTAAGAATTGTACAAAATAGGGAGCTTTTTTAGACAGACAGGGCACAGAGGAAAAGAAGAAGATTTCTTCACTGAGGCGACCTTCCTGTGGTGGATGGAAGGGATCTATCAGGCTGACTGCTTCATCATTGCTGACCAGGATATTCTAACTTCCCTGGTTAATGGTCACAATTCTGGAAGATGTTGAAATTGTAATTAGGTTAGATATTAAGTTTTTGTTGCTGACACGGGGTTCAGCATAAGTGACTCCATTTTGCATCTGATGTCTATTTTCTAACACCTGAAAAGCTATATCAAAACCTTAACCACCAGTACCTTAGAAGATGACTATTTGAAATATGCTCATTGTAGATGACATTAATTGAGAGGCATCTCTTCCGCCTCCCTGTGACTATGTAGGCACTTCTCTTTTTCTTTCTCCTTTTCCTAATAAACTTGTCCTTTTAAAAAGTTTAAAAAAAAAAAGGAAAGAAAGAAAGATTAGGTCATACTGGAGTAGGGTGGACTTCCTAATATGCATTATCACTTGTAAGAAGGTGGTCTTGTAAAGACAGAAAGAAACAGAGGGAGAATAACAGGCTATGACGAAAGCAAATATTGCAGTTACAGATGCTGGAGTTTCCATTCATGTCAATGAAAGGCTTGTTGGCAAACCATGAGAAACAAAGAAGATAAAATATTTCCCTTAAAGTTTTCAAAAGGCACATGGTACTGCCAATACCTTGATGCGAACTCAAAACCTCTGGAACTGTGAGATGATACATTTCTGTTGTTTTAATTCAAGTGGTGTGTAGTACTTAGTTATGGCAGCCCAAGGCTACTGGCACAGGAAGTAATGAAAAATTTCATCAAGGTCACATAGACATGCTTATCTTTTACAGCTTACCCACTGTGTGCCATACAAATGCTGGTTTCTGTGTATATAAAATGTAAGAGGTTGAGACACATAATCCTCTACACTTTCTGAAAACACTGGTATATCCTAGGAGATTTTATCCTTGCCTTCTTAGCCCATTCTTGCTTGGTTATTTACATCTGAATGTTGGTTACTTCAACACTGTTTCCAACCCCACACATATCCTATTGTCTTCTGGATTTGGAGTCTTCACAGTCATTATAGACCAACACCCATATGAAACGATAAAAGGAATTCAGAGTGACTTGAATTTAGATTATCAATAGAGAGTTAGAGATGTAGTTGTCTGTGCATGCTTTAGGGCACAGCTCTCTCATTGTCTTCTCTTTTTAAATAGGGATCCATTCCTAGAACCTTCCTTGAGCCCATTTCCCACCAGTGAAGACAGTTAAGAACCAATTTTAAGGAATGCAGTTCTCTTACAGAGCCTAAGATGCTGACTAGAGCTAGAACACAAATCTGAGAACTTTATCCACATCAAATAGAGCCAAATATGCCACATGTAATAAATGGCTAGCTCATGATGTTAAAGAGAAATTATTCACTGGAATAATTATTCTTATTAAAAATTATAAGAAAAAAATTGTGTTAAAAGGGGCAAGACAGATTTTACTCAAGCTACTGTAGCAGAGGAGGGAAACTTCAACCCAAACTTGGCAAACTAATGGCAAAAGACTTTTAAAATGCTGTGTGTGCCAAAAGAAAATTACTGAAAAATATTGGGGGGAGGGGCTTTGGCTGATGTGACCATCTGTTCAAGTCTTTTAGTACAGAGGGTAGAAGAAATAATTTGTGCTATAAATTCCATAACACTATGAAATGTGTAGGGTGGACTTCCTACACACCCTACAATGTACAAAATGAAATGCTGATTTTTCACTATTCACAAAATAGCTTATGCCTTTTGTGAAAAGCATGAGTCAGACTCAATGAACTTGAGTCTATTATCATTAATGTCTAAGAGGTAGAAATGTCATTAATATTAGTGGACTTTGATGCTAAGAGTTTATTAGAAATAAAATTATTACACCTCTGAAAACTTGTGTATTATACTTTAATTATTAAGTATGCAAGTGTATTCTGTAGCCCATCTTGGTATCTTTTTTTTTTAAAAGATTTTATTTATGTATACAAGAGCTGGAGTACAGGCCAGAGGCACGGGGAGTGAGAGGAGTCATCAGAGACAAAGTGGGGAGCAGAAAAGACAGATCTACTAAAATACACTGCTGAGGGGAGCAGCGGGTGAAGCAGGAGAAGGCTGCTGCCGCCATGTGGGTCCCCTCCCTGACTAGGGATCAAACTTGGGCTGCAGTGGCTGTGGAAGCCCCACAGTACAGTGCTCAATCCCTTGTGCCACAAGGGAGGCCCCCCATCTTGCTATCTTACCTTGAAAATATTTCATGTTCTAAGGAAAAGATCAATTATTCAACAAATACTCATTGTATGCCTGCTATGAACTAGGTTGTGTTGGAGGTGATGAGGTTATCAGGGATGACCAAGACAAGCAGATCTGTACCTTTAAAGGGTGCATATACTAGTGATAGGAGACAGGCAATAAATGGAAAAATAAAATAGTTTCATTTAAAACATTTTCCAGGAAATTACTGTAAGTTAATCTGAACATAGTGATGTGATGAGGCATAAGGGGCTGGGAAGGATCAGCTTTAGATTTGGAGATCACAGGACCTCCCTGAGCTGGCTTTTGAGTTGAGACCAGGATGATCCTATGGTAATACAAAAAGACTTAGAAGAACATTCTGGGCATTGGCACATGTGCAAATGCCTTGATGTGGAAATAGTTTTGGTGAATTGCAGAATAGAGAGAAGTTGACACATAGTGAATGAGCAAGGAGTGGTCTGGAGAAAGAGACATAAGTCACACAGACCTCATATGCAATGGTGAGGAGTTTAGATTTTATTCTAAATGCAGTGGAAACTCAAGGATTCTAAGCAGAGCCGTGAGAATCTCAACATCAGGTCTTTCTGTGTGTGTGTAATTTATATATATATATATAAGTATATATATATACATACACACACGATATAGATGTAAATCTGATATACATAAATACTAGCATATACAAAACATAAGTCACTTTGGTTGTGAATAAAAGAAAGGCAGGGGCAAGGATGGAAGTAGAAGACTAGGACAATCTGAGAAAATGTGATGATAGCTTGCACTAACATGGGAGCAGTAGAGAGAGGAAGACGAGTAGATTTAGGATATATTTGAGAGGGGGAATTCATTTGTGAATGGATTAGATAAAACGAAAGGTAGAATCAAGGGGGATACATTAATTTAGGGGTTGAGTGAAATACTGAGGGAAATGTGTTTGGGGATTAAACGTGAATTAACTCTAAAAGAAGATGTTAATCAGGCATTGCATGTGTAAAACTGGAATGCAGGAAATGGTTCATGCTCAAGATACAAATTTGGTAGGCATCAGCATATAGATATTTAAATACATTACCTTTGGGATTTGATGAACACACAATGAAAACATGTTACCAAATGGGCAGATGAGGCAAGTATAGTTGTCTAAGTTATTCATTACATTTAAAGGTAGTTGTTTTTATACATTGTGTATGTGCACATTTTAGGCTGTGTGTTAAATGACTCCTTGGCACATTCATAAATATCATGGGAAAGAAAGAGATAGCCTCTCATTGATTTATATATATATTTTTTAAAGATTTATTTATTTATGCATACAAGCACTGGGACACAGGCCAGAGGTGTGGGGGGGGTGAGAGGATTCACCACAGAGAGCGGGGAGCAGAA
>JAGFMF010011688.1:1977240-2016530 GCA_019455555.1 Galemys pyrenaicus
TCCCCCCCCTGGCCGGCAGCAGGGATCGAACTCGTGCTTCAGTGGCTGCGATCTGCTTCGTAGTGCGCTGCTTAACCCACTGCGCCACCAGGGGAGGCCTTGATTTATATTTTTTCTGATATTGGTATTGAAATTCTCAAACATATACATCAATATTTTAGATTTATTTTTACTTATTTGTGCATACAAGAAATTGGCTGTATGCCAGGTGTGTGTGTGTGTGTGTGTTTATGTGAGAGAGAGAGAGAGAGGATTCAGCAGAGACAGAGTGGGGAACAAAGCAGGTGAATCTACTGAAATACACTGCTGAGGGGAGCAGCAAGGGAAATAGGAGAGGTCTGCTGCTCTATGTGGGTCACCTCCCTGGCCGGGGATCGAACTTATGCTTCAGTGGTCAATGATAGCTTGATAGTGCTGAGACTTAACCCCTTTTGCCACCAGGGAGGCCTATATAGATCAATTTTTAAGTGAAAAGTGCTCTGCATTCTAATAATAACAGTGTATTTACTGGTATAAAGCAGAGAGCAGAAGTATCAGTCATTATGTGTTGGTACATTCCTAGCCCATCATGAGACACTGTAGAAAATATAATGATTCTTAGTTGTCACTCACTTCTGGAGATAGGAAAAAGGAAAAGTGGCAAACAGAATTGCTCCCATGGCTTGAGATTATGGCTCTTGGTGCTACTTATGATTACTGTGTAGTTGAAGCAAGTCTCTCATGGCACATCTACAAACAGTGTCAGCCTGGGCCTGTTGTAATACATGGGCAATTTGACCATAATTTGCTTAGGTCTAATTTTCATTGTTCATGTAATTCAGTTTTATGAGATTGTATATTATCCTGCAGCAGGTCAAGCCCCTCTAGAAAATAGTCAACGCTGTTCAGATGCTGGAGATGTTCATTTGCAAAGGTGTCTTTTGCATTGACTTTGTGCTCAGGTGCGGCATAAGCACACCCTATTTCTATTGCCATTTTAGCTGAAGTCTCAAACACCTCTGAAGTGCATCAGAGTTTAATGAGCTTTTTGTGGAACGAGAGGGGGAAATTACATTTTTGATTCAAAGGATGGTTGTACTAAATGATTGTTTCTTTCTAGCATTGATGCTCATAGTATTTGAAACAAATGCTATGAATTACTGCCTATTAGAAATTGTTTTGGCCACATGGTCATCTAGTCTTAACTAAATGTCTCTCTGGCAATCAAGAATTTCCTTTTCTTTTCTTTCCTTTCCTTTTCCTTTTCCTTCCCCTTTCCTTTTCCCTTCCCCATTCCCTTCCCTTCCTTCCCCCTTTCCTTTCCATCCTATTCTAGCCTAGAATTTCTATTTATAGTATGATATTTTAAAGCTGATGTATTCCTCGTACATATAAGAGTACTTGGCACATAGTAGAACCAAAAATATTAATTCACAAGCTTTGGGTAAGATGGTTAGTTTCAGATCTCAGTTCTGCTTCTTCGAACCTGTGGTCTTGGAGATATTAATCTTAGCCTCATGTTCATCATGTATAAAATAAGGTTAAGCTAGTTATCACATAGGTTATTATAAGGACTAAATGTCAAGTGTCTAGAATGAAGTTTGGCAACAGTGAGTATCAATAAAGGCTATAAGGTGAGTCATTACTGCTCTATATGATGAGTTCTCCTCTCATACATTCATGACCCCTACTGTGGGCCACATAAGTGTTCTCTAAAGCTCCTATTGCTGCGATTAGAAACAAGACTTCAAAGTGTCAAGTTCTACAAGAAGAATCTGGATGAATAAGTGACCCAGTTCCTCCTTCCTCTGCCTCCTTCCATCCTCTGAATACATAATGATCTTCTGAACTGAGGGAAGGGAGAGAGAAGTTAGAGATGAAAGAAAGTGACTTTTGGTTTGCCCTGGATCCACCTACCTGGCTCCCCACTCTACCAAGAATTGTCATATGCGGTTTGCAGCTAATGCATGGCCAGATTGTCCTCTGCCCTGATACACAGCTCAGTGTTCTTAAGGAAAGGAAAAGTTTCGCTTCTAGGGAATGCTGAAATGGCCTTGTTTGACCTAAAATGACTTTCCCCCCTGTAGCTGGAGACTTGAGATAAAATCTGAAAGACTTAGAAATCTGGTCATTATCCTATTAGCCATAAGGAACTTTTATCTTTAAATTATCCAAAGTATGTTTCCCTACTTTAATTTCTATACAGTGGTAATGTTTTGCCCACTGGTATGCTATAAATATAATTAATCTTTAAACCAATAACTCTTCATTATTTTAACATAGAATTTTTCAAATTTTCTCTAAGTTATTGTGCTTAGGTTGTTAATCACTTATCATACAACATGATTCTAGGTCCTTCCACTATAGCTGCTATTATCCGTACATGCTCAACTATATTTGTATCTCTTAAAGACCAAGATTTAAGACTTTGGTTTTGTACTTTATGTCAAAGTTTGGTTTTGATAAATGAGATTAATTTTTCTTGAGAACAAAGTGAAAAGGAACTTTAAATTAATGGGAATAACTGTCTAAAAAAAACATAGCAACAACTCTGAGACTGTAGCAGTAACTCAATTGTTAGTCAATTAAATAACTAAATGGATTTTTCTTCCCATGACTCTGATCTTTACCATCTTAAATAAGCTCTTCATAAGTGCTAATATTGTGATTATTGTAACTATTAGTATTAAGAAAAACAATTACTGATAATATATATTTATAAAATTGAATTATTTTTAATGTAAAAACAAATAAAATGTAATTAAAGTGAATTACTTTACAATAAGATAGACAAATACCAGCTTATTTGTCTTTGGAGAAGACTACAGAATGTCCATAAAATGTTTTGTGCAAATGGCAGTGACATAAATAGTAAAATCCAAATAGAAAATCAATCTGTTCAGAACATAAACCAATTTATGTGTGGTTTTTGTGTTTTCTAATTCCCTGTTGCATTACACAAGCAATGCCACTTGGTTTCTGGTGAATGTCACAGATGATATGCATGCTGGGCTGCACAATTCTAGCGTTAAACACATGCATTAACAGTGCAGTAATAACTACCACCATTGTAATCTTTCCAGATTTCCTAATTTTCTGATGTCTTGATGCTGTTTCCATTACTAATGCAAGTACACTTGCTCAAACCTCATTAGGATCCTGCATCAGTAGCTCCCTAAGTGAACTCTGTAGAAGTGCAGCAGCAGCCTGTAGAACTCCTGAGCGGCTAAGGATGCTTCCTAGTGTCCGCTCTTGAAGTGCACTGATTCCACTAAGCATTATACAACATAGACTCATTGGTAACGTCTGAAGGAGAGGTTTATAGGGTTTTCCCCTGCCCTTACAGCAGATTCCTGAGTAACTAAGAAGGAAACCCATAACAGACATGTTTGTAGAGGCATCATTTAGTGGTTAAAACATCCCCATTTAGTAATGCAACATTTTATAAAGGTTAAAATTTTTCCACTTGCTCATTTTTATTCATCCAGTTATTCAATTCCTCACCCATTTTCTGATGATTCCTTTGCCTATCACTTCTCTAGCTATATTTTGTCTGTTTATTTTTAATTCAGCACAATATATATAAAATAAAATATGCCATCTTAACATTTCTAAATATACAGTCTTTTAGGGTTAAGTTCATTCACATTGTTCAGCAAGCAATCTCCAGAACTCTTCAGCAGGCAGAACTGAAACTCTTTTCCTATTAAACTACTCCCCATCTCCCACACCACCCCCACCACACTGTGCCCCATGCCTTGGCCCTGGCAGTCGCCTTTCTACTTTCTACCTCTACACATTTGACTATGTCATAGACAAGAAATCATGTAGTACTTGCCAATGTATTCTTGTTTTACTTCACCTTACCTGTCCTGTTCTATTGCTCATGGAATCTCCATTCTCAAAGTAAAATTACACTAACCTTTGCTTCAGGTTTTGTTTTCCTTGGAACCTGGGCTAAGACAGACATAATGGATTTACAGAGTACACTACTCTGATAAAGTGCCTACCCAACCACATGAGTGCCCTTTGAATTTGTTTCTTTGTAAAAGTATAGAGGGATCCAGAAAAGACAATGGAGAATGTGAAACTGATTTTCTATAAAAGTAATTCAACTTCTCCATATCTATATGAATCCATATCATAGGGACCCATCTTAACATCTTCCCCAAAACTACTTCAAAGAGGCAGGAATGGGAAAAATGCTAACAGTGCCTGCAGGAATTTGCTTCTCAGTTTGCCATTTGTTAAATGTTGTAAGAGTTCTCTACTTGGTGCTTCAGTCAGGAAGATGATGCTTCAGGAACCTTCTTTCTGAAGCACAGTGGAGCAGAATCCTGGTAGATTAAACAGATAGACTGTGGATATACTTTCACTGAGTGGTAGGAATAAAAAGAACAAGAATATGGGATACTGGGAGGATCTCTTACCTCAAAAACTCTCAATTAGTTAAAGTAATCCCAAGGCAAAAGGAGAACAATGGCGGTATCCTGTTACCTGACTTTGAATTATATTATAAAGCAAAAGTAATTAAAATACCATGGCATTGGAATAAAAAGACACCGGGAACAATAGGTCAGAACCAAAAGCTCAGAAATATACCTCAGTATTCTATTCATGATAAAGGAACCAGCACTATGCAATGGAGAAAGGAGAGTTTCTCTAATAAATAGGGCCAGAAAACTGGACAGCCACATGTAAAAGAATGAAGGTAACTCATTCTCTAACACCATGCACACAAAAAATTATAAAGAGTTTAAAGCTTAGATATAAGATATGCAACAAAAAAGCATATAGGAGATGACACTGGTGATGTGTTAATGGCATCGGTGTTAAAGATGTTTATGGGGACCCAGCCCCTACAATAAGGGAAATAAAAGCAAAAATAAACAACTGAGATTACCTGAAATTAAAAAGCTTTTACAGAGTGAAAGAAAATACAAGTACATTAAAAAGTCACCTGGCTGAATGGAGGAAAATATTCATATTTTATACAACCCACAAGTGATTGATAGCCAAGATATATAAAAAATTCATTTAACAACAAAAAAGCAATTAATAAATGGGTGACATGTCTGAAAAAACAGATCATCATAGAGGATACCCATAAGGCCAAAAGATATATTGAAACTGTTTATCACTGTTTTTAATAAGGAAGACACAGGTCAAAACCATCTCACACCTGTGAGAATGGAAGATACAAAAAGAACCCCACTAACAAGTGCTGGAGAGGATGCAGAAAAATAGGAATCTTAATATAATGTGGGTAAAAGTGAAAATGGGTGCAGTCATTTTGTAAAGCAATCTGTATTTACCTTAGAAAAATAAAAATGGAAATACAATATAACTCAGCAATTCTACTTTGGGGTATCTGCCTGAAGAACATGAAAACATCAACTCAAAAAATTATATGCTGTACAATGTTTATTACTGTATTATTTTTTCTCTTTTAAAAAAAATTATTTATTTATGTGTACAAGAACTGGGATGTAGGCCAGAGGTGTGGGGTGGGGCGGTGAAAGTATTCACTGGAGACAGAATAGGGAGCAAACAGTTGAAACTACTGAAATACACTCCTGAGGGTAGCAGCGGCCAGGACAGGAGAGGTCTGCTGCACCATGTGGGTTAGGTCCTTGGCCAGGGGTTGAATTCATGCTGCAGTGGCTATCTAAAGCTTCATAGTGCTGAGACTTAACCTGCTGAGACTTAACCACTTGCACCACCGGAGAAGCCCACTACTGTATTGTTTTCAATAGCTAAGACATGAAAATAACCTAGGTCCCCTAATAGAGTATTGGATCAAGAAAATGTGTTATGTTCACACAATGGACACTATAATGAAAGATGAAATATTGCCATTTACAGCAATTTGGAAGAAGCTTGAGGAAATTGTGTATGGTATAGTAAGTCAGAATGATAAAAACAAATAATAGAAGTTTACATGGAAGATGATTTGAAGTGGGGTTTCTGAGATTAGGAAGGAGGAAGGAGGGAGATGAGGTGAAAGAGGTATGGGAATGGTGGTTTGGGGGAAAAGGCAAAAATTTAAAAAATGAAAGATTTTTCGCAAGGAAAGTAATTAGAATGAACTTCAATAAAAACTAAGCTTCTTTAAAATTTTTTTGCAAATTTTACCTTAGAGAAATGGGGGAAAGATGAGAATGAGAATAGACATTTTGAAACAATCCTGTTGCACATCCTATATTTTTACTTATTGTTTTCCAATATTTAAGTGTTATCAACTATTCTGATAAATTTTAAAATTTTTGAATATTTTAGTTTATGTTTCCATGGAAGCAATAAACTTTTCTTTTCATATTCATGAATTAGTTTTCATTATATTAAATCACACAATTACAGTAGTACACTCAACAGGTATGAATAAGTTTGGGGTCTCCATTTGCTCTTTTGTAAAATAAACTATATTTTCTATCCTATGTGTCATTCCTTCCAATATCCTTATAAATTCCTGGGTATTAGGCCGCCCAACATCCAGGCAGAAGTCCAACTATATTCTGTTCTTAAAAACAACATTCAGTGTATTTCTGGGAAATAAACAGGTGCAGAAAAATCACAGATAGCAAGATGCTATCTAAGTAAAGCTTAAACATATGCAAAATAGTATTTAAAATATTTTTGGATATAAATGAGTTAAAGTATAAAAACACTTATGGAATCAATAATGTCAAATTCAAGGTAATTCCCTCTCTGATGGAGAGATGAGGGTGATGGGATGGGGCAGGGTACACAGGAGTTTCATATAGTCAGTCATTTATTTCTTAACCTGTATAATGGATTAAGAAATGGTGTGTTATAATATCCTCTAAGCTTTTTCTTATATCTGAAGCTTGTCATAATTTGAAATAAAAAGAAAAATTTAGAAACCAGATTGTACCTTGCTGGTACATTCGAAAAATGTACCAGTAAATTATTCTTGGTGAAAATGAACATGAGGTTTGTCAGCAATTTGCTCTTCTTGGAGAACAGTGGTTTATAATGTATAGACAATATATTGGGTCGAATAAGAGAAAGGAGGTACAGATACAGGAAAAATGACCATGTATTAAGTTTCTTTTGATATGTAGCAAATTACCACAAGTTAGCAGTTTGACACAGTACCCATCTATTAGCTCACATTTCTCTGGGTCAGAAGTCCAGGCACAACAATCTCCGCTCTGAGCTCCAAGACTGAAATTAAAGCATGAGCCAGACTGCATTCTTGTCTGGAGGCTCTGGGGAAGAATTCTCTTCTAAGCTTTCTCAGGGTGTTGGCAAACTCAGCTCTCAGCAGCTACAGAACAGAGGTCTCCTTTCCTTGCTGGCTGCCAGCCAGAGGTCACCAGATCCTAGACTCCATCTGCATTCCTGTGCATTCCACACCACATGCCCCTCTCTCTTCAAAGCCAATGATCAGATTTTCTCTCTTGTTAAATCCCTCTTGTGTTTAAATTCTCTCTGAGTCCTATGACTCTTACCTCTAGAACAAGATTGAAAGGACTCATATAATTAGGTCAGGCCCACCCAGATAATCTCTTAGTGTCAGCTGACTTAGGCCCTTTTGTTACATCTGCAAAATTCCTTTACAGGAATATCTAGATTAGTCTTTGATTAAATAACTGGAAGAAAGTAGGTCCATCAGAAGCCAGAAATTTAGGGAGCCAAATTCCACCTGAGATGGACTAAAACCAAGGAGAATATAGAATTGAAAACAGGGAACAGGGGATTATTGGGTAGTGACTTTCTATGTCCTAAATGCTCACTGTGAAAGATCAGATGTAATATCTAGCTCATAAAGTTCTGAATTCTTAAAAATGAAGTGAAGAGGTCTCTCCTGGTGGCGCAGGCATAAAGTATCACTGCTATCTAGCTTTTTCCAGCCCTTGCAGCAAGAGGTCAATTCCAGCCAGGGAGCTGACACACATGGCATAGCAGACCTCTCCTGTCTTGTCTGCTGCTCCCCTCAGCAGTGTATTTCAGTAGATCTGCCTGTTCTGCTCCCCATTCTGTCTCTGGTGAATCCTCTGACTCCCTGCACCTCAGGTCTACACCCTGTTCTTCTATGCATAAATAACTAACAATAAATCTTTTTAAAAAACTAAGTGAAGAAAGTTCATGGAAATCTCTATGACCTTGGTAGACCAAAGGTTGATAACTAATAGTGCAGGTACTAATAAAGGTAACCAACGCAGAACTGTTTTGCTTGCACAGGACAAAGATCTGCAGACCTTAATTGGATCCTATTTAGAACAAATTTCAAGAAGACATATTTCATATAATAAAGCAAATTTAACTACAGGCTGGGTATAATATTCAGTGTAATAGTGGCATTATAGTTACATAAAAAACACATATCTTTTAGAGAAACATGCATGCAGTGGTGAAATGATACCAAGACTTCATATAAAGGGACTTATTTCATCATTTTTTTTTGAAATAGGGACTTATATATTTTTACTTTTTTAAAAAAATTTTATTTATTTATGCACACAAGAGCTGGGGTACAGGCCAGAGTTGCAGGAGGTGAGAGGATTCACCAGAGACAGACTGGGGAGCAGAACAGTCAGATCTACTGAAATACACTGTTGAGGGGAGCAGCGGGTGAGGCAGGGGAAGACTGCTGCGGCATGTGGGTCCCCTCCCTGGCCAGCAACCCAACTCGTGCTGCTGTGCTGCGGATGCTTCACAGTGTGGCACTCAACCCGCTGTTCTACCAGGGAGGCCCCATTTTGACATTTTTAAAATGTAAAAGCTTTAAAAATTGAGAGGAGTAAAGAAAAATCTTTTTTAAAGTAAATAATAGCTCATTATCAGAGTATATATAGCTTTACATTTGCTTTAATTGTTAAGTTAGAAGTCATTGCTACAGTTCTCCCTATATCCTTTACAAATCCTAATGGTGAAAATCATACAGAAGTGAAAATACAGTAAAAATTAGAATTTTTGAATATCACTGCCTACACTGTTTATTAAAAAGATTTACAGAACCATTTTTATTACTTTCTATGCATCGACACCTGTTAATCCCTCTGTCCCCCCAACGCACACATATACAGACACTAATGTTTCTTTCTGAAGCATTTTTTAATCTAAGTCTCCATGGGACTTGATTTTTCCTACCTCCACTCCCTTAGCACTTGTTCAGACTAAGGTGCCGGTCATGTTCTACCTTGTCTTATGGCCACCGGTTTATACTGGAGCTTTCCCAATTGACTGTGTCCTCCTTGAGCAGTATCTTGGGGTTTTCATTTCAGATTATCCATGGTACCTGGCAAACTCCTCAATACTGTAAGTACTTAAAAGTTGTGAAATGATCTGCTAAATTACTATGTCTTTTTGTTTTTATCACAGTGCCAACAAGAAATAAGAGCATTAATAGAATGACTATTGAGATTTATATAGAGAAGGCCTTAGCCATATCCTAGAGACCTTCTTTACAATTCTATTTTATGGAATTACTCTTCCATAAAGTTCAGTTTTTTGATTTCACCATCAAATCCTTGGTTAAGCACAATCTCTACACATGCACAGACTTGCATACATCTGTGTGGTGCAAGCCTTGAACACCAATTACTTAGGCAAGTGGGTTCCTCTAGTCAGTCAGCTCAAATTTGCCTTAAATCCCTCTTCTTATGAAGCTTTCCAAACAAAGTCTAACCACATTACTAAAGACAGTGGAAAGATTTCCTTAAGAAATTGTTCCCCAAAATAATTGACATAAACTTAAACAGCATGTTTCTCCTCTGATAGAAGTGGCTGATGATACCTCCTATGGCTTTATGAATTTTGTTGTTGTAAGATATTAAGGACACACATATTAAAGTAGGATATCATTGAAAAATTTTGTGAACACAGAACTTTTTCTTTAAACACTTTAGTTAAAGCTGGTTTACAAGTTTAAACAATTTGACAGAAATTTTATTCTATAGACAAATATATGTTGTTACTTATCCAATTACTTCATTGTACCATAGAAATTAATAAAGTGATACAAATGAATTATGCAATAGGCTCTTAAAAAGTCATCATTTAAATTAATTTGGAAAATATGGGCAACATTCACATGGTACATGTGCAGACAGGTTTACATGTGTACATGTTTGTACAGTGCAACACGTTCACATACACACACAGTCCACATGCACACCTATATACATTTATCCATACACATTAACTACCCAAACATACCTTGTACAGGAGACCACTTTCACAGTGGAAACAGTAGTAACCACAACGAAAATGTATAAAGGTAAAAACCATGACTGTGAATTTTGGTGCACAAAGCTTTTGCATTAGTGATGCATTCCTTGTTCCATCAAGACATTTCAAATTTACATTATAGAATAGATAAAAAGGGAGATTTCTTAATTAATCCAAAATAATGTAATAAAGGAGGAGCAAAGACATAACATATAGGACAAAAGGAAAACAAGTGCTGAGATGGTAGACTTAAAACTATATCAAAATTTATTCAAATAGAAAAAGGACTAACCATTTCAACTAAAAGGCAGGTATTATTGTAGACTGAATTAAAAATACACCCCCAAAATTCTTGTAAGACAGTTTATTAAAATACTACCGTGAATTTCTCTGCTCAGGTAGCCATAAGAAGGTACCATAGACTAGGTGACTTAAGAAATAATTTTTTTCTCTCATAGTTCTTTGGGCCAGAAGTACAATATCAAATGCCACCAGTGTTGCCATCTGGCAGCACCTTTCATCCTGCCAGGTAGGTACTACCTTCTCACATGGCCTGTTCTCTGTGCCCATACAGAAAGAGTGTTGGTGTCTTTTCCTCGCTTATAAAGACACCAGTCTTATCGAATTATGACCTCAATCACCTCCCAAAATGCCCTATTTCCATATGTAGACATAGTGGAAGTTAGGTTATCAACCTTTGAATTTCTAAAATGGGGAATATAATTCAATCAATAACATTATTGCTTTGTCATATGGATACCATACTTTTATAGCGCAACATGCACTTGTTTTCTCCATGTCTTTTCATGGCTTAATAGTTCATTTCTTTTTATTGTTGAATAAAGTTCCACTGCTGAGATGTGTAAATTTGTTTTAACACTCATCTACTGAAGGACATTGGCTGCTTCCAAATGTTGACAATCATGAATAAAGTTGCTATAAACGTTCAAGTGCAGGTTTTTGTATGAAAATAAATTTTTAACTAATTTACATAAATGCTTTTGAGAATGATTACTGCTTTATGGAGCCTCTGTTTAACTTCATAAGAAATGGCCAACCTGCCTCTAAAGTGACTAATTTTGCATTTCTGCAGCAATCATATGGCGTTCCTGTTGCCCATGTCCTTGCCAGCTTTCAGTGTTGTGGATTTTGGCTATTCTAACAGGTGTGCAGTGGTTATTTTCATTTGTAAATTTCTAATAACATATGAAGATAATGAGCATCTTTTCATATGCTTATTTTCAATCCATGAGATATCTATCTAAATTGTTTGCCCATGTTTTTATTGCTTGTTTTTCCTCACTATTGAATTTTGAGAGTTCTTTGTCATATGGATACCATACTTTTATAGGTATTTTGTAATTATTTTCTTCCAGTTTGTAACTTGTTTTTTCATTCTCTTAACACTGTCCTTCACAGAGAACTTTCAAATTTTAGTAGAAGCTAACTTCTCATTTCTAAAAGTGAACATGTTTTTGGTGATGTGTCTAAAATTCAGTTTCAAACACAAGTTAACTTATTCTTTTAGATCAGTGTTTTTGTGTCCTTTGGGTATATCTCTAGGAGTGGGATTGCAGGGTCATATGGTAGATCTATTTTTAGTAGATTGAGGAACCTCCATACAGCCTTCCATAGTGGTTAAATTAACTTGCATTCCCACCAGCAGTGTAGTACAGTTCCTTTTTTTCCACATCCTCGCCAGCATTTGTTGTTGTTGGTTTTTTTGGTGTGTGCCATTCTTACTGGTGTCAGGCGGTATATAATTGTGGTTTTAATTTGCATTTCCCTGATTATGAGGGATGTTGAGCATTTTCTCATGTGCCTATTGGCCATTTGTATGTCCTCTTTGGAGAAGTGTCTTTTAAGTTCTTCTGCCTGTTTTTTGATTGGGTCATTTGCTTTGATTTTCTTGAGTCTTTTAAGTTCTTTGTATATCTTTGTGATCAGTCCCTTGTCAGTTGTATGGGGTACGAAGATTTTTTCCCAATCAGTGACCTGTGCCCCCATGTTTATTGCAGCACTATTTGTAATAGGTAAGACCTGGAAACAACACAAATGCCCAAAAGTAGATGACTGGATCAAGAAGATGTGGTATATATACACAATGGAATACTATTCAGCAATCAAAAATGATAAACTAGGGCCATTTATAGAAACATGGATGGAGCTAGAAGGAATTATACTCAGTGAAACATGTCAGAAGGCAAGAGAAAATCATTGGATAGATTCACTTTTAGGAGGAATGTGAAAGAACAACAACTAAAACAAAAAGTAAAAAAGAAGAAAACAAAAAAACAGGAGAAAGCTCAAGAAAATGGGCAATTACAACCAAAAACAAACAAACAAACTCAGCAAGATCAAAAGGTCAAAGACAAACCAAAGGGATCATGGGGGGCGGTGGGGAGAGGAGGGCAAAGATGGGGATGATGGCATAAAGAGCACAAGGAACTGAGGTGATGGTGCACGGGTGAAATGGTGGTGGGAACTCCCTGGGAACTACAAATAATGTCAAATACAATTAAATCTAATGTAAAAAAAAATAACAAGCTAACTTAGATTTTTTCCTATTTTCATCTATAAGTTTGTAGTCCATTTTGAGTTAATTTTTGTGATGGGTGTAAGCTCTGTGTCTAGATGATGATGAGGATGGTGGTGGTGGTGATAATGATGATTTGCATTGGATATCCAGTAGGTCCAACTCTGTTTATAACAAGGACTACACCTTCTGCACTGAACTGCCTTTAATCCCTTGTCAAAGATCAGTGTTGTCCCTTTCTGATTCCTTATTCTGTTCTATTGATCTATGTTTGTTATTTCACCAGTACCTCACTGTTTTAATCACTGTAGCTTTATAGTAAGTCTTCAAGATAGGTAGTGATAATCTTTTAACTGTTTTTTTTTTTTCATTATTGGTTATTATGGATCTTTTGTCTTTACAAGAAAACTTTTGAACCAATTTTTCTGAGAGCTACAAAATAAATTTCTGGGATTAGGAATGTGTAGGATTTATAAATTAAATTGAAAAGTGATATAGTAATAATATTGAGTCTTTCTAGCCATGAATATAGAATATCTCTCCATTAATTTGGGTATTCTTTATTTCATCAATATTTTATAATTTTTTCTTAAATAGACCTTACACATATTTTGTTAGATTTATACCTAAGTATTTCTTCAAAAATTTTTTCGTGTTAATGTAAATGGTGTTTTTAATTGAGCTTGGTCTACAATATTCTATTAATTTGAGATATATAACATAATAATTTAATATTTGTATATATTGCAAAATGATCACCATAAGAAGTTTAACTAACATCCATCATGAAAATAGTGTTTTCAAATTTCAAAATCCAAATATTTATTGCTGGCATATAGGACAATAAGTTGTGTTTGGAACAGAATTTTAGATACAATACCAAGAAAATGTTCACTTTTAAAAATGAACTTTTGAATATTGACCTTGCATCTTCAACTTTGCTGTAATTGCTTCTTAGTTCTAACAGTATTTTTTTGATTCTTTGGTATTTTCTACGTAGACATTCATGCCATGTATGAACAAAGCATGTTCTTTTTCTTTCTTTACACTCTCTATACTTTTTATTTATATTCCTATCTTATTACATTAGCTAGACTATCCAGGATAGTGCTGAACAGGAGAGCTGAGTGAATTGGGAGCATTCTTATCGTTTTCCCTATTTCAGAGAGAAGGTTTCTTTTTTTTTTTTTTCCTTTAGTATAATTAATCGTAGCCATAATTTTTTTTTTTTTATAAATGTCCCATATCACTTTAAGGAAATTCCTCTGTTTCCTACTTTACTGACAGTTTCTATCATGAATTGGTGCTGAATTTGTCAAATGCTTTTTTAAACATCTATAGGTATATACTTTTCTTCTTTAACTTATTGATAAGATTTATTAGTTGATTTTTAAATATTGCATATCTAAAACAGCTCTACTTTGATTTTTTTTTGTTTGACCATTTGTGGAGGGAAGTATAGTGATGTCTACAGCTTATTTTGAAATTTATTTTAAAAAAAGATGGATAAATTGATATGTTTGAAAGACTATAATAAAATGTTGAGAAAATCTGTACATATATATGGGCAAGAACTGTAGAAGAAGAAACAAATATAAAACAGAAGTGATTTCATTTGTGGTATTTTGGTTATTGTGGGTATTTTTCCCCCTCAACTTGGAGCTCTCTGAGTGTTGCTAACAACTTTTTAAAAATACTTGCTGAATTTTTAAAAGCTCCTTGTAAGTTCCTAAAAATATGCGTCTATTTTGCAATTTACTTTCTGGTTTTTAGCTATGCAAAATAACTGTTTTTCACGAAGAACAGCAATTCTCCTTCTATGAAACCTGTTGCTTTTACTTTCCTTATTGACTTTTAAAAATCTGATTAAACAACAATTAATTCAACGTGTTCCCAATACTCTAATTTTATAAAAGCATAGTAGGCATCATGGGCAGGAGTGGAGGAGTTAAACTTGCAATAAAGTGAAAACAAAATGTCTGCCAGCCACTTACCACATGTCTGTTTATCACCACTTGGATTTGGGAAATGATCCCTCTGATCTCAAAGTTCCATAAACAAAGTTACAGTTTTCTGCATTTTGGTTGCTCTTGCATTGCAATTCTGAAAAACATTTTTTAAGGGAAAAAAAACCAAAATTACTTTAAAAGGATGTTTTTAATAAACAGGGTTCAAATTCAAACATCTAAATCCAGAAATCTCAAGTGGAAATGTTTATTATTGAATTTTTTCATATGCTTTTCAACCTTGTTTAGAGAAAACATTTGACATTTCAAATGAATAATCATAAATATCCACAATGTTCATGTTACTGCATTAGACATACTTTGGAAATTAACACTAAAGTAGATAAGGACCTTCTTTTATAGTGAAGACTTTCCAAAATTTCAAACATCTTATAACTGCTATGAGAGAAAAACCAGCAAAAGAGGGGGAGAGGATAATAGAGTTGACTTTGTACAGAAGGGGTCTTTTGAACTTAGATATAAGGCAGTTTCCGGGAGAAAGGGATTTATTTATTTTTTAAAGCATTTATTTATTTATGCATAGAAGAACTGGGGTACAGGCCAGAGGCATGGGGGTGATGGGGAGAGGAGTCACCAGAGATAGAATGGGGAGCAGAACAGGCAGACTGACTGAAATATGGCTGAGGGGAGCAGCAGGGGAGGCAGGAGAGGTCTGCTATGCCATGTGGGTCAGCTCCCTAGCCAGAGAGTGAACTTGGGTTGCAGTGGCTGGAGATAGCTTGACAACTCTGTGTCTTTAACCCCTGCACCACCAGGGAGGCCCCCTAACCTTTATGTTTTAAGAAATGTTGAATCTCACGTCTCCCTCTTTCTCTCTCTTTCTCATTTCTGAAAGAAAAGTAGCTACAAAAATACAGCAACTGGAAATTGAATGTCAGGAACCTACTCACTAACCCACTATGTGATCTTAGAAAAATTATACAACTTCTTACAGTTTCTTATGTCAAGAGTCAATTTTATTTATAAAATTACCTGTGTAAAAGTGTCTAGAAGAGTGAAAGTTACTTGACTGGGTCTTTTGTCCTTTAAAGGACCTTTGGCAAAGTCTGAAGACACTTTGGGTTGTCACAATTGGCGGTAGGGTTGGACAGAAGTGTGTTCTTGGCATCTATGGTTAGAGACCAGAAATGCTAGTAAACATTGTTCAGTGCATTGGACAGTTGCCACAACAAAGAATTATCCAGCACAAAATTTCAATAGTGGCAAGATTGAGAAACCCTGGTCTAGAACAATGCCTAAAGCATTATATACAGTAAATGTTTTCTGTCTTTATGTTAATCCTGGTAAACAGAATAGCATTTAAAAAAAAATTTTTATTTATGCATACAAGACCTGTGGTACAGTCCAGAGGTGTGGGGGAGAGGGGTGAGAGGATTCACCAGAGATAGAGTAGGGAGCAGAACAGATGGATCTACTGAAATACACTGTGGAGGGATACAGTGGGCAAAGCAGGAGAGGTCTGCTGCGCCATGTGGGTCCCCTCCCTGGCTGGAGATCAAACTCATGCTGGTGGCTGTGGATGCCCCACAATGAGGCGCTCAACATCTTGGGCCACCAAGACTCGTACAATAGCATTTTTACCCGAAGCTGCTACATCTGAAGGTTTGCTTTCTAAAATATCTTAAGTACAATATGTTGGAAGATCAAAGTGTCATTTAGAGACAAGGGAAGGTCACTCTATTTAGAAATAAAAGTCTTAAGCAAATAAAATATGAAAAAATTAACAAATTTAAGAAATTCCCCAACCTAATTTCTAATTATAAGAAGTCCCCTATTGTTCCTTTTGAAGTACATTGGTAAGGAGCAAACTACTTCTAAAACATTGTGTGCTAGGAAGCAAACTTTAAGGGAAACTTTCAGTAGAATGGGATTTACATTTATAAATGTATTTATACAATGACATATTAGAAATAAAACAGAGAACTCAGAAATTTGAATGGTTAAGTTTTATCTGGTCTGCTGTGGAATTTCTTAGCTAAAAATAAAAACAGAAAAACCTTAAATAAATTCAGAGTTGATTTAAGTTACAGCTTTACTTGAAAAATCCCAGTATCTGATTTCTCCAGAATCTATACTCCTAAACTAACCAAATGTGCAAATATAAGGAGAGATCTTAATTCCTCTAAAGTGATTTGACCATTTTTGTGTCAAAAGTTTAAATAATTTCTATTACATCTTGATGAGCCTGGGAGGGGCAACTCTGTAATTACATTAGCTGTTAATTAGTACTTAATGCTATACCATACTTTTTTTTTTAAAGTTTTTTTATTTATGTGTATCATAGCTGGGGTACAGGCCAGAATCATGGGAGGTGGGAGGATTCACCAGAGACAGAGTGGGGAACAGAACAGGCAGATCAACTGAAATACACTGCTGAGGGGAACAGTGGGTGAAGCAGGGGAGGGGTGCTGCGCCATGTGGGTCCCCTCCCTGGCTGGGGATTGAACTTGTGCGCTGCTGTATTGTGGATGCTTCACAGAGAGGTGCTCAACCCGCTGTGCCACCAGAGAGGCCAAATGCTATACCATACTTAATGGCATAGCTGTTCAATCTTTTTTTTGACAATATGGGCAAAATTTGCAAAGCAAACAAACTTGTGAAAACTTGAAACAAATGGCATTTACTTCTTTACTTATTAAATGTGGTCAGATGATTTGAAATTTACTTTGAATTTGACAGTAAATTTTAAGCAAATGAGACAGGTCAGGAAAAAAAAAAAAAAAAAGGCTGAGGAAGAAATGGGATGTGACTCTGATACCTGTTCACAGGCCCTCTGTCCAGAAGTCCTTACTTACCCTCAGGTAGCTGATTGCAATCTAGAGAAAAGGGGAGGGACCATTACCCCTGGAACTGGACAGAAAGAGCCCAGTGGAGGTCAGAGGGGAGCTGAAGGCCAGGGCTGAAATCAATCATGTCACCCCAGAGGCCTGGGGACAGACTGTTTTCTAAGAGTACGAACCACAGTAGCAATCATCTGAGGAGAGCCTACCACTGGCGGGCACTTTATAAATATTCTTTTACTTGATTGTAAAAACCACCTTTGAGAATTGAGATGATCATTCCCATTTCTCAAATTAGAAAAATCAGGCTGAGAGGAAGAGAAAGTAAAATGACCTGAGTTCATCCAGCTGGTAAATAGCAGAGGCAGGATTTTTGTGTAATGTGAATGGAATGTTTAGACAACTGAAAAATATACCCTGAATTGTACTTGTCTACCATGTAAATTGATTTATCATGGGTTTTTAAAAATTAATAAACATTTGTAAAAAGGAGTTTTAAATGAACATATTCTAGGTTTTATACAATTTTATTATTATATATGATAACAATATAAAAAATAAATTAGAACCCCTCAAAATCCATATGAAATTGCATGTTTTTTTATAGATTTTTCTTTGCTTTTCCTTCCTCCTCTACTTCTACATTTATCAATTTGTTTTCCTTATATGTATGCAATGTATGCATTCACACATATATGTATGTATACACATTTGCATATACATGCATATGGACGGTTTTGGGGGGGGGTTGTTGCTTTTATATTAGTAGAACCATGTTATATGTGTTCCTTAGTCCATTTCACTTAACTACACTCTTAAACATTTCTCCAAGGCAACAAGTTTGGATTTCACTTATTTCTGATAATGGCAGCATAATTCTTAGGGCATGGAATGGACATACCATAGTGTAGTTAACCATGATCCTTGAACAATACTCACTTTGTTTCTATTTTTCTGCTACTATATAAAAACTATCACAAAAATATCCTTTGCATAGCCCTTATTAATTTTGAGCCCTGAAATTCTCTCCTTCATTAACCGTCCATGTTGAGTCACCAGCTTGCTTGATTTTTATCCACACTAGTATCTTTGGAATATGTTTTATTTTTGAAGCTACTGCCTAACTAGACCCTCCAATTACTATAAAACCCTTTTAGCTCATGTTTTATCCTTCTCTTCTGCTTCATCTCTCTCATCCCAAAATAAATCCTGGATTACCTTGCTAATATGCAAACTGAATTTATCTTTCCAGAAAACTACCTGTCATATAAAAAGTTGAGATGAAAAATGGAAACCAATAGTTGAGCTGGACAGGAGGTACAAATAAGGAGTAAAGACAAGTGTCAAGCCCAAGAGGTCCTGCTCCATATAATTTGCTAGCTGCTACTTAGTTTCAGCAGACCACTGGGAATGTGGACCAGACTTGCCTGATTTTGTAACATTTCATTAAAACCCCCCTGAAAATCAGTTGCTAGCTACACCAAAACACAATTTAAAACATTGACTTTAAGGATCAAATGGAGCCAAGTCCATTTGTTATTTCATTTTCTACCCATCTCTCATGTATGTCTGATGACCATTTCTTGCTTGTTCATTCTCTAGGAGGTAACTTAAATGACATAAAACCTGTTTGATTTAGCTGATGCTGTGTCTCTAGATCTAGTGAGAGTCTTGGCATTTAGTGAGAGCAGAAGGAAAAAGCATAATAGAAAAACCTGACATTAGAAGGCCCTATGGCTATTACCTCTCTTGGGAATCACATAGAAGGAGAGACATTGGTTTTTGATTACACCTGGGAGTGAAGCAGTGACATCTGTCATATGTCCTTCATAATAGGAAATTCTAGGGGTCACTTCTCTGGTTCTGTGGAGTTAGAATTCCAGCTTTATTTTTTGAGCACCTATCATAGTCCAGGCCATGGCTAAGGACATTCACATGTATTTTCATATTCACCTGTTGTAAGCACTCTTCCAGGCAAGTTCTAGCACAAATTTCAATTTGGGAACAGAGACACTGAGAGGTTAAGAGCCTTGCCTCAAACCACATAAGCCTATAGGTGGCAGCAATTACCTTAAAACCTTAGCCTTCTGTCTCCCAACACATTTCTACTGAGGGTGTTGTTACCTAAGAGTGGCTGGATAAGCAATGGGGCCAGGTGGGCGGAGGAGGAGAAATTTTCCTGATTGAATACATCAATCGTGTTTGCTCAGGGTAATTTTTACCCTGATAAAGATCTTTACTGAGCACTTGCTCATATCCTCCAGTTATTTATCACTGGTTGCAGAACCAAAATAACATGTAATAATAGGAGACAAAAAGCTATCATGAGTTTCCAAGCTTAGAGATTCTGCCCCATTAGACTCAATTTACATATCTATAAATTCAGAGTTACAAGAGTCTATTCCCTCCAGCAATGCCCTTTGAAGTTCTGTCTCTAACATACTTTCTGGTTGGGGCCCAATGTTTTTGTTCTAGTTGAATTCCCTAGAGTTCATGTCCTCATCATATTTTATACTCACAAGTATTTGTGATAGTTCTAGGATAACTTTCCTTTGGGAAACCCAGTTTCTTCTGATATTCCTATCTCTTCTCTGAGCTATAGATGAGAGTGGCAGAGAATCTCTTAATTCTTGTCCATTTTTGAAAATTTTTTATTTTCTCAGTTAACATTCATTAAACATATTCATTAAATAAATGTTTTCCCAATGAAGACATTTAAATGATGAACAGGTACAAGAAAGGGGCTTCAACATCACTAATTATCAGAAAAAAAATATCAAAACCACAGAGAAATCACCTCACATCTCTTATGAGGCTATTACGAAAAAGACAAACAATTACAAGTGTTGCTGAGAATGTGGAGAAAAGAGAACCTCAAGCACTGTCGGTGGGAATGTTGTACCTACTACGGAAAAAGAATCTGAAGAGTTCTCAAAAACTTAAGAATAAAAAGACCATATAATTCAGCTATTCCATTTTTGGATATTTGAAGATGAAACCACCATCTTGAAGACATGTCTGTAGCCCCATGTCCATTGTAGCATTATTTATAATCACTAAGCCATGGAATCAAGTGTTCACCAAGACATGAATGAAGAAAATATGATATATCATATAACACACATACACACACATATACAGAAAAAAGAGGAAATCCTGCCATTTACAACAACATGGAGAACCCTTCAGGGCACAATGCTATGTGAAATAAATCTGAATGATAAATACATGATCTTAAATGTGAGATATAAAATCATCAAGCTTTTATAAATAGAGTAGAATTTTATAAATAGAGTAGAATTTTATAAATAGAGTAGAATAACTAAGGGCTGAGGAGTGGAGAACATAGGAAGATAAGTCAAAGGATACAAACTTTTCATTATAAGATGAACAAGTTTCGGGGATTTAATGTACGGCACAATGACTGTAGTAGACAATACAGTAGCCAGCACTGTATTGTTTAATTAAAAATTGCTATGATTTAATGTTCTTATCATTGCAACAAAATGATTGTGACATATAGATGTGAAAAACTAATGGTAAATATTTTAAGAAATACATATTTATTAATTGCATTTTACACATTAAACTTACACAATTAAGTTGGAGGTGAGGGAGAGGACTTGGTTCTGAAAATGTGAGAGCACTTTAGGGGATGTCAGTGAGGGGTTCTGACTGACTTAAAGGAATCAGATCTGGTCCACACTCCATCCTGGATTTACGTGGTGTTAGAATCCCAAGCATGGTGGAGATGAAGAAGCTGAGGTCCAGCATAGGACTTCACATTCAGAGTTGTGGGCTTCTCCTAACTTCCTCACATTCCATTTCACTAGGAAACATTTTTAGTTCAACAATCTGCACACATTATATGTCAAGTTCTACAGGAGGTGGTGATTCTATGAAGAATATGGTCTAATTGGTGAGGGAAAACTTCAAAAGTAAAATTATACCATTTAAAATTATTAATACATTTTAATTATATGAGTAAGTACATATACAAAAATGCTAAGTGAAAAAAGGCAACGAGTTGTGTATATTTTGATCTCATACTATTTAAAAAACATGCATGGAAACTTGAGACATACAATGACCCACTGATCAGTCAAGTTTTTATGGGAGCATACTTTAAATACATGTGTACTTATTTGATCTCATTTCTTGAAGGCTAGGGACATAGTTTTGTACTTAAATACAGTGTATCTTGCCCCAGACCTGCCCCCTAGTAGCTCAGTAAATGTTGAAGAAATGAAGCTATCTCCAAAAAGCACTCTGCACCTACAAAAAAAGTCTCCTCCTAAGGAGGAGAAAATGAAGTAAGTGCCAGTGGATGAGATTAGAAAGCTAGTGGGACTGAGGTGCATAAAGAAGACTTATCAAAAGTAGAAAAAGCCAACACTGGGGACAGACAGAAACAGAAACTGAGGTGCTCCCCTGAAGGAGGCACAGGACGCTCACAGGGCAGGGCAACCCCGCATCCCAACCCACAGTCACAGCGGGCTGTGGGTGCTTGCGGGTAACTGGGGTTGCAGGAGGCTCCCACAGCGGCCACTGGCACCAGCTCGATTGCTCTAAGGGGTGTGTCCCGAGAAGCAAGGTCTCTGGGGGGACCGGCTTGCGATGTTGAGGTGGGGAAACACCTCTGCTTTTTCTAGATGACCGAGAATAAGATGCAAAGAACAACTTCTGGACCCTCAACTCCCTACTTTAGAGCTATTGAGATTCTTTAAGAATTGCATAGCATCACAGGGAGAGGCATCACTTGTGAACCCACTCATGAATTTTGTCTAATGCTTAATCCCCTCCGAGGGCAGATGGGATGGAGTGAGAGGTTGTCTGGCCAGTTACGCACCTCTAAGTAAATCTCCCCTCCCACCAGCGAGTGCAGGTTCCTTCTCTCTCTCTCCCTCCTCCCCCCACAATCCATCCCGCGTCATCGCCCCCTTTCCCCTCCCATCTTCCCTCCAAGCGGCTCTAGCTCAGCTCTGCCTTCAGCTCAGTCTCTCTCCGGAGCTCCCAGTGGTGCTGGCAGTGGTGGCTGGTGGGGTGGCCTCCCTCTCTGGTGTCCCTGAGGTTCTTGGCAGCAGCGCAGGACCCTACCTCTCTCCAGTATTGGTGGCCGACTTGGTGGCTCTTTGATTCTCGAGCTGGGTAGAGCTCCCCTGGACCGAATAAGCTTCACAGGTAAGGATGGAGCCCCCAACAGGATAAGCCCCTACCCAGACCCCTAAGGCTTTTCCCATAAAGCAGGGCACCCTGGAGGAGAGTTGCTTTTGAAGTGTCTAAAGGCAGGGATCAAACTTTGCACTTCTAAACCTTCTAAGAATCTCCACTTTTCCAATAGACAATTCAGTGTTTCAGCCTCTGCACGGTAACATTGTTCACTGTGGGATATAGGAGGGATTATTCTTATTTAAGCAGGACCAGAACGGCTCCTCTTTGTTTTTATGATGCACAGATGCCACTGAATAGGTGCAAAGCGCACTCCTATAGTCTGCGCTCCCTGAAAGCCTCTCTGGCAGCCTTATTATGAAAGCTAGGGCCCCCGAACTCCATAGAGCATCTCCGAAGAAAATCAAAGGATAAAATGTTGCATTTCTTTTAAAATAATTTGAAATATATTAAATTTGAAATTTCCTTTCTGACAGGACGGCCCCTCCCTTCCCACTTTACTCTCACTTCTCAACAACTTAGAGGTACAGGTCATCAGAAAGAGCAATGGAAAACATTTTTTAAATGGGAAGGTGAATTAAATTTGAAAAGTCGAATTGTCTTTAAAATACTCTAGTGGATGAAAGGGGTGGGGGTAGGTGAAAAAAGATCCGCAAAATACTGATAATTGTTGGAGCTGAGCACCGAGATGGGCATACAGAGGTTATATATACCCTTTTCTCTTTTAAATGCTTAAAAAATTAAAATATTTAAATACTTTAAAATAATTTCTCCTCTGCTTTTGTGCAGTTGGAAATTTTCTGTAATAAAGATTTTAGAAAGTTTTGAATCTTTTAACACTATCATTTATTTGAAAAGAAACTGCATGTCTTATCTAGGCGGTTTTTCTTCTTTATATTCACCCTTCTGACTTCTGAAATTTTATTTTTATTTCAAGTACGTTTTCTTCTACAGAGGGTAATAAAAGTCACATTTTGCTGCTTGGAGAATTATGCTTAGGATCTGGTTTATAATTTAGAAGAATGTTAAAATTCCAGCCAAATAAGATATGGAGGCTTGAAAGTAGTGGCCAAGCATCATATGGAATTTTATTTTTACTAGGAACTATTAGAGGAGTTTCTTTAGTGTGAGAAGAAGCTGGGATTTAAAGATTTCTCTGGGTTTTTTGTCTTAACATTTGAGAAACCTATACACTTATAAAAAAAACTTTTTCATGTTTTTAAGTGTGGGATTACCCAGCTTACTTAGTTGGGTATATAATTTGGGCTTGTTAGATGTTAAAATAAACAATTCCCTAGTGTGAGTTAATTTTACCTATTGAATAAATTATTTGTCTTACTTTGCCCAGTACTCAAATATCCAAGGCAGGCATATTGCATTTGAACAGTAGGATCAGATACAGAATTGTAGAGGCTGAAGTTAGCTCACCTAGGGATGAATGTACTTTGCAGATGAGAAGTTTGGGATTCAGAGCATAGAGGACATCAGATTAGTGGTATACAAGCTATTTTATTACTTGCTTTAGCTAAACTTTTTTGTAAAGCTTCAAATAGGTTAAACTGATGGATGATTAGCAAAAGACATTGTGTTCAGAAGATAATTTAAGGCCGGAAAAAGCAGATCATATATATTTATAGATTTACTTTGCTTTCAAAACCCAACTTGCAGGATATAAAAATAAGCTGCAGTCATGTGCTGTGCACTTTCTATGTCAGTATAAGAGAATCAACAGTTCCTTGGGGACTCCCTTAGTTCCATTCACCTCAAATTTAATTTACACATAGCACACAGATTGCACAAATTGAGATATACAAGTCCTGGAAAAATAGCTAAAACACAAAGAGGGGTCTGATTTTTTTTATTGTGATGAGAAACAGAAGTTGAAGTTTACTGTAAAATAATCAACTGTAACTTTATCATTTTCCTTTCCCTCGAGTACTGCCAAACTTTTAAAGCAGACATTACTTTGTCTCCATTCCTGAAGCTCCACTTGAAAATAGTGCTATGGTATGATATTTTGAACAGGAGTTGGCCCATTGTCAATGAAATTTCTTTCTGTTTATTTTCAGTATAGAATCAGTGGAGAGCTTGGCTTTGGGAATGGATTATAAAATATTTGATAAACATGTGGAATATTTGGCAGGTGGAAGGTTTTCTTTTGTGTTGAAGTGAATTTCAGCACATTTGGGGGATTATTTAGCAGTGCTGTAGGTCACAGTGTAAGTTGCTGGCACTGCAACGGTGTTTGGAAAACCACCTGCCAGAGAATTGTCTGGATGTAGACAGCATTGTCAGCTTCAGTTCATCAGGATGGGGTCTGTGGCCTGTAGGTGGATTTTCTAAAGGTGATAAATTCCATATGTGACAACTATTCAGTATATTGTTAGCCAACTAGGCTTCTCCCACTTCTGAATCCTACATGCTTTTAAAATAATTTCTATTTCAGAGCTCAGTGGCTGTGAACCATTTAAACACTGGGCTTCAGATTTGCTATTACCAGTCTAGTTTTGCCATCTAGTGGTAGAAATATGGATAGCAGGCAAGTAACTACCCAGACAACCAGGAAATGAAGCTTCTGGATTACTGATGATTAAGTATGTGTATTATATATTTATGGTTTAAGTGAGGAGTTTAGAGCTAAAAGAGACCTTAGAAATTTTCTGTTCTAACTCAATATCTAAGAAGACCTATCACAGAGATTCTTAAGCAAAGAAATAGGCTTTAAAATAATGCACAGCAGGGACCTCCCTGGTGGCACAAGGGTTCAAGTCTCAGCACTGTGAAGCTAAAGGCTGTGGCAGCAGCCACTGCAGCGTGAGTGAGTTGGATCCTGGGTCAGGGAGTGATACACATGGCACAGCAGACCCCTTCTGTCTCACCTGCTCCTCCCCTCAGCAGTTTCAGTCAGTCTGCCTGTTCTGCTCTCCACTCTGTCTCCGGTGAATCCTCTCACCCCTTTTCCCCCACACCTCTGGCCTACACCCCAGCTCTTATATGCATAAATAAATACATCTTTAAAAAATAAAAACTATGCACAGCATATGGTAAACCCTCAGCACACACGAACTATTGTCTACTCTATTCCATGCTCGTTCTGCTCTAGCAGTAACATCCCACATCACAGTCGAGTTTTATCCTGACCTTCTGTTTCCAGTTTTCAAAATCGCACATCTGTAAAATTTTCCTAAAAATGAAATTTTCTTTAAGTCAAACGTTCTTTCCCACTTTATATCACCCCACACTACTTCTTTCTTTCCAGAAATTCAGGGCAAACATTTTAAAAGCCAGATCTTACCTTGTAAGTGTATTATCTTCCATTGATGCTGCTACATTACCAAAAACTTAGTAACTTAAAACAACACATTATCTTATAGATACGGCAGCCAGAATTCTGAGGTGGGTTAGCAGGGTTGCTGGAGGGTCTAGGAGAAAGTGTTTCATTGCCTGTTTCAGGTTCCAGCGGCCAACCTGCACTGACCTATGCCTCCATTGTCACCTCTCCTCACGCCTCTCCCTCCTGGCTCCTTTTAAGAATATTCTGATTACATTGGGCTCACCTGGGTAACCTAAGCTAGTCTCATCTTGAACTCTTGGTTTGATCTCATTTGCAAAGTCTCTTTTAACTATGTAAGGGAGCTATTTAAAGGCTTGGGAATTAGGATATGGCACTTTATGGAAGGTATTATTTGACATACCACAGAGCTGCATAGTAGCTGGAGATGTGTGAAGTTCCTTATGAATATTTACCTGTTCAGATTCTCACTGATATTAATAATAATTACTGAGTTTATTGTTGAGTGCTTATTGTGCTTTGGGCATTGTGCTTATATGTGTCAGTTTCTAACAAAAGTAATCTTTTGTTAGGATATAAAATGATCCTAATTTAATAAATGTGGAAAGTAATGTTTGTTGAGATAAGTGACCTTCACAAAGTCAAACATCTAAGTTGCCAGTGTACTTAAGTTGACTTGGCTTGGTTTGGCTGACTACTGCCTCCATAATCATCAAAATACCCCAGTTCTTACTCTCCAACTTTGTTGTATTACTAACACTAATATTTTATTTTCTCATCACAGTGATTCCACATATTTTTAAATTTACACATCACCAACATTCAGTGCTTCCGTTCAGGATCAACATTCAGTAAGGGCCTAAAGTTGCATGTGAATTTAAAAAATTCATTTTCTTCTCTGTATCTGCTCCTAGATTATAAAGTGACCATTAATTTTTTTTTCCACAGCGTTCTCTAAAACATAACTGATTCTTTAGTGCTTGCTTTCCACCTGCTTACTCTCACTAGTAAAGCTCCCCCTCTCCTCTCGTGGCCTTTTGCTCAAGCCAGCACTTCCCTGCAGTTATCTAGAACACCTGGGCCAGTTCCTTGTGTTTACCTGTTGTGTGTCAATCATTACTGAGTAGGTGGAGGATAAAAGTGGAGAAGGAAAGAAGAGGCTGGTGTGAATTTTCACACTTACTGTGTGTAATTGCAGGCAGTGATGTTGAAGGGCAGGTGGTTAGGATCATGGTTGGCTAAATGAAAGAACTTGAAGTCTTTGTAAAAGGGCAAGTTGTGGTGTGGCAGACCTCTCCTGCCTCGCCCGCTGCTCCCCTCAGCAGTGTGTTTCAGTCAGTCTGCCTGTTCTGCTCCCCACTGTCTGGTGAATCCTCTCACCTCCCGCAACTCTGGCCTGTGCCCCAGCTCTTGTATGCATGAATAAATAAATCTTTAAAAAAAAAATAAAAGGGCAAATTGTAAAAAGTGGTTATGTAATCATTAGTGTCCTGACATTAAGGTAGGAGTTGGTGTTATGAAGTCAATATGTGACCAAGTAGTCCCTGATCAGCCTCCAGAAAATGTTTGACAGGTTAAAGCAAAATTATGTTCAATGTAGGATACTCTGATACACATGAATTTGGACAACTACACTAAACAATACCAGGCACCATGTGAATGTAAAGGCCTGAGTGAGTGTGTCTATCACCTGGTAAGGAAAAGCATTTCAGTGCAAATCCTTGATGGTAAGTCATCATCCTCATGTGTATGCACAATGAAAATAATTCATTTAAAATATTTAATATAGTCAGCAATCACCCAGTTGTTCATGAGTCTACCAGCCTTATCTGAGCTCGCCTATAAACTTCTCAGGATAGGCACAAGAAAGAAAAAAAAGGGAATGGTATTAGAATAAATATACCAAGCTACAGTAAAATTCTATATACTGTAGACAGACTCACAAAGGCACACTTTCACTGTCAGTAGCACCCTCAGTGTAGTTATTTTGACAGTGACTGTTACTTTTTAGCTTGAGGGCTTGATGCAGTCCTAGAATTCCTAATGGAGACCCATGCTATAAATATGATACAGGAAATACAGTTTGACTGTTCTGTGGCTGGGTAATGTTTAATCATACTTAACTTGAATAGCTATGAGAAAATTACATTATAAAACCACAGATATTCATAGAAATGAGTAATTAGGAAAACATTCACTTGGGAAATCTCTAAAGTGAAACTGTCCTTGAGCAAAAAGCAAAACAAAGAAAAAGGGAGTTTGAGAATGTTGGAAACTATGCTGAAATAAAAATATTAGGCTGTGAAATTGACTTTCAGAAAATGAAGAATATTGTAGCCATTTCAAAACTAATACACAGTGTAATAGTTACACAGTGAATTATTAATTCACCCATTAAGGTAGAAAAATAATTATAAAAGAACTCATTATTGAATATGCTCTGGGTTACTGGTCGTTCTTTGAATATAGCATCTCATTTGATGCCCACAATCATATCACAAGATAGAATTTATTACTATTCTCACTTTACAGATGAGGAAACTGAAACTTAGTCGAATGTCATGAACTGTCAAGTTCATATATATGCCTAATAAGGGGTAAAGAAGAGACTTGACTTAAGTTTTCTCAGTCCTTGGTCTGCACAAGTACCCACTACGCTGGTCTAGACACTTAAATATTTTAAATACTATCGGCAACCACATTTCTTTTTCTTTTTTTTTTTAAAAAGATTTATTTATTTATGCATACAAGCACTGGGGTACAGGCCAGAGGTGTGTGGGGGGGGGTGAGAGGATTCACCGCAGAGAGCAGGAAGCAGAACAGGCAGATCTACGGAAGTACACTGCTGAGGGGAGCAGCTGGCGCAGCAGGAGAGGTCTGCTGCACCATGTGGGTCCCCCGCCTGGCCGGCAGCAGGGATCGAACTCATGCTGCAGTGGCTGCGGGCAACCACATTTCTAAGAAAACTAAGCAGACAGCAGCAGCTCTCTGCCCACCTGTGACCATACAGGCATCCCCATGGCCAACCTTCTCCCTTCGCAAAGCAGCAGAGGCAGCTCTCCTCTCAAGGCTGCCGCCTGGGACTGTGCAGACCCCTCTTTTAACAAACCTGTCCCTTTAAACTGCAACTCTTTCTGCCTGCTTGTGATTGTGCAGGCATCCTTTATTCCCCTTCCTTTTTTATACTAACTTGTCCTTTTGAATGTGGAAAAATAAAAACTAAGCACACAAAAAAGAGTAACGGTAAATTATGTCTTATAGTTACATGTGATCAATTCTATCACTGGTAAACTCGGTACAAATATGGAATGATATGATATCTGCTCCATCAAAAGTATTCACCTACATATCCTGGTGTTCTTGCTTCCCCTTAATTCCCTTTTACTCCGTAAGTCTCCAGGACTGAACCCATAACCAACTATGTGTATGTTGACTCACGGTGGAGAGCAATGATTGCACCTCACTTTCCATAATCAAAGTTGGAATTTGAAGCCTTAAATACAAGACATCTGGAAAGTGACAATGAAGGTCACAATTATGATCGAACACAGGGATAAAGAGGGGAATTAGCAAAGATCTGGAACATTAGAGCTTTCAAAATATTATACTGCTCCACCAATTGAGATAGCATCTGTTTAGAACAATGAGTTAGTGTGTTGTGGTGGATGGGCACATATGTATATGTATTCCCTGAACTGTGGATTGCCATGTCGGTAAGAGCTATCATTTACATTACATTGACACTTCACCACAGGGCAAACTTAGATTTTCCAATAGAAAGTGTTTTTAAACATGTGTGCAACTTTAAATGACAGGCTAAATTAAACAGACTCACTAGATCCATGTCCTCTTATTACTGTGATTCTGAGGTCAGATTACAAGGCTCTGCCCCTCCCATGCGCAGGGACAGATATGAGCATGACTGTTATCCTTGTGCGCCACTGCAGCAGAACGCCCTGAAATGACAACAGGGCTGGCAAACTGATGGCACAGCAGGGTCTGCAGCATCAGATGTTGGCGGCACTACATCCACAAATTTGTATCTTTTCAGACATTATTTAATCACTTATGTAAAAGTAAGTTATGTTTTTTCTTTCATCCCTGAAGACTGACTTCTGGGGCATGGCTTAAGCTGCTGGCCCAGGACCTTGTCTGCTGCAGTTCTTAACTGCACTGCTTATCAGTATTGCCTGGAAGACCAGACTAGTTTTAAACCCCGACAGCTGGAAACTCACACTGACCCCTCCTGGAGAATTTCAGAGAGTATGTTTGGGTTGGGCCATAAGAATGAACATTTTCAAGAAGTTCCCAGGTGGTGCTGTCTGGGACTACAAACTAGGCAACACTTCTTATAACAGATTATTTTGCTATGCACAAGTATAGAATTTTATTAACAAAATATTAACATTCTTTGAACTTCTTTGTGTCTCATTTTGAGTCCAACTGCAGGAAAATACCATTACCCCAGTTCCAAGGAGTTAGATGGCAGAGTTCCCGCTTACAAGAATATTAGAATAGAATATTACAAGAATATTTTTGGGCGAGTCAGACCCATCAACTGATTAAATGAGTCTTCCCATACTAAGGAGAATAATTTACTTTGCTCAATATACCAATCTCATGCAACACCTTCACAGCACACCTGAATAATGTTTGATCAAGTATCGGAGAACCTTGTGGTCCAGTTAAATTGACACATGAAATGAGCCATTATCTGGGTACTTCTAAAAGTCTGCCTGCAGAATTATGGCAAAGGTGCATGTTTTATTTGGTAAAGGGAAGGGGAATTTCTGTAGTTGAGATTCATATTCTTATTCTATGATTTGTATAGTAAAAGATCATGTGATCTATTGTCACTTAATATTTGCATTCTGCCTTTCTAGTCCCTAACTAGCTAAAAAGATGCAAGATTAGATTAACCAGTACTAAACAAACAAAGAAAACCTAGAGAAAAAAAATATCATGATGTAGACATGATTTAGACATTTAGAGTTGCCTTTCACACATTTCCCCACAGATCATTGGTATCAATGTTAAAATGTAGCAAGTGATCATATATATTCTTCAATTTAGATATCTGACTGATTTTCAGTCTTTAGTGCAATCCTATATTAAGGACACAATGGATAGGGTTAGGTGAAAAGCCAAATCAAAAAATTTTGACAGCATGTATCTCATGCTAAAAATCAATTATATATATATATATAAACAGACACACACATATATATCTTTGATCACATATTGTTGATAAGAGGTAGCAAATAACTCCAATTTTAGCATTTTTTAAGAGGAAAACATTCTTTTCATCTTGGGAACCACTCAAACATACAGTTTTAAGGTTACAGTAGAGTTACTGAGTCCTTAGCTTTTCTCTAATCCAATTATATAAAATTGATGAGATACTCATTGTAAAGATTGCATTGAAGGTAACAGAAGAAAATGCTAAATGACTTTAAGAAATCATTACCAATATAATTATTGCTTTGCACAAAATCAAATTTATCAAAGAGAACATGAGAAAATATTGATGTGAGCTCAGATTTTCTTCTGAAATATCTTCATTATTGGCATTTTGGCAATATCCATCACTCTACAGAAAAATGCCCTGTCTTCAAAATAAAACAAATAAAAACTATTTAGCAAACAACTCAATCTAGTATTAACCAGCATCACTGTTACTCAGCATTCAAGTATGAGCAGATTTGAAAATGGAAATTGTAAAACTCCCAAGTAGTTTTGCTGATGCTGGTAAAGGCTATTCTAAACTTGATAGTATGTTCAAGTGTATGATAATTAAAATTGTCATACTTTGCTGATTGTGTAATGTTTAAATAATAAAGAGGCTAATGTAGATGGTTATTTTTCTCCAATGGATGTAGTAAAATTCTGTACTTGTATATGACAAAATAAACTCTGTTTTATCAAGGGATGCCCATATTTAACTGTGCATTAGAGACAACTTCTGCTTTTTATGTCAGTACACTGGATCCTACTGGTTGTGTGTCATTCCTAACATTCCTCACCAACTTTGTTTTTCCATGCAAAAAGAGCTTTTCAAAGAATACTGAGAGTGGAGATATTATAAGAGTAATCTAACTTTGAATTGCCTTTGCTTTATGTAAAATGCAAATTATGATCTTGTTCCCCTTTTTATAAGGGTTTATGTTTATAAAAACTAAAGCAGATTAATAGAAGATGAACCCATTTTTAAAATTTATTAAATGTTAAAACCTCTTCTCTTGGAATGTTACCTGGTGATTTCAGTTGGGCCATCAATCAGCTTGGTTTGCAAATCACAGCTCAGGGAAGTTCACTGTCTTCCACTGAATGATTTTTTGGAGTTCTGTATTAGACATTTATACTCTAGAGATAAAAAAAAAAAAAAATCACCTCTGCTTTTAAGAGCTAAATGTGAGGAAAATGCCAGGTACCTGCTCCTGTCTTTCTAACTCATCTGGAAAAATATTTGTAAAAGACCTTGGGAGGGAGAGTTTGGCTTAGGCAACAAGGGCCCCACTTTGTGACCCATCCTACTCTCCCAAGCACTGCATTTTATGGGGAAACAAGAGTGGAGGCGGCCAATAGGGATAAAGGGAGGTGATATGGTCTGGTGGAGGAAGGATGGATGGAAACAGGTTACTGATTTTGGAAGTCTGTATGAGCAAACACAACAAATAAAATTATTATTAGTTCTAAGGTGAAAATAAGGACCTCTATTTGCATTGAAGGTACATTTTAGGACCCAAGACTTTAAAGGATAAGTAGCATTTAAGAATAAAACATTGTAAAGTTTTCTTTTTTCCCCCTATTTTTAAGGACAAAATAGAAGAACCAAATGGAGAATATGCTCTTTTGGTGGATATTTTTCACCTTTGGGTGTCTTTTCGTCGATGGATCTGAAATGGAACAGGATTTTATGTGGCCCTTGAGTAAAATACCCCGGGTTGTCAGTGAAAGGACTTTCCATCTTACCAGCCCCACATTTGCGGCAGAAGCTAAGATGGTGTTAAACCCAGTGTGTGGCATCGAATGCCATGGAGAACTCCCAGCCCCCAGCCTCTCTGAGCTGGAAGACTCTCTCTCATATGAGACCGTCTTTGAGAATGGCACCCGAACCTTGACCAGAGTGAAAGTACAAGGTTTGGTCCTTGAGCCAACTCAAAATTCCACCACAAGAGGAGCATCTGCTCGGAGAAAAAGGCAGGTGTATGGCACAGACAGCAGGTTCAGTATCTTGGACAAGAGATTCTTAACCAACTTCCCTTTCAATACAGCCGTGAAGCTCTCCACCGGCTGCAGTGGCGTCCTCGTCTCCCCCCGTCACGTTCTAACAGCTGCCCACTGTGTTCACGATGGAAAGGAATATATCAAAGGGAGCAAAAGGCTAAGGGTAGGTTTGTTGAAGATGAGAAATAAAGCCAGGAGCAAAAGACGTAGGGGTTCTAAGAGGAGCAGGAGAGAAGCCACTGGTGGTGACCAAAGTCAGGGTACCAGGGAGAATCTGAAGGTGCGCACCAGGGCGGGAAGAAGAAAGGAATTTGGTCGGGCTCAGAGAGTCGCTGAAGGGAGGCCCTCCTTCCAGTGGACCCGGGTCAAGAACACACACATTCCCAAAGGCTGGGTGAGAGGAGGGCGGGGCGGCGCTGCCTTGGACTATGACTATGCTCTTCTGGAGCTGAAGCGAGCTCACAAAAAGAAATACATGGAACTGGGCATCAGCCCAACCATCAAGAAACTGCCTGGCGGAATGATCCACTTCTCAGGATTTGATCGTGACAGGGCAGATCAGTTAGTCTACCGGTTTTGCAGCGTGTCAGATGAGTCCAGTGATCTGCTCTATCAATACTGCGATGCTGAGTCAGGCTCCACTGGGTCTGGCGTCTATCTGCGTCTGAAAGAGCCAGACAAAAAGAATTGGAAGCGCAAAATCATTGCGGTCTATTCAGGCCACCAGTGGGTGGATGTTCATGGTGTTCAGAAAGACTACAACGTGGCAGTGCGCATCACCCCCCTCAAGTATGCACAGATTTGCCTCTGGATTCATGGGGATGATGCCGATTGCACGCAGGGCTGACAGAAGCCCCCAATGAGGTCGTGGATTACCTAAACTTCACAGAAAACCTGTTTTGATTATTGTAGCAAGATCACTTCATAGGTTATTCCTGGACCTGAACGTTATCAGTAGCATGTCAACATTTTTATAAATTTACTTTTTGCAAAATTAGGGCATTTTCATATGTTAAAATATTTAGGTACAGATATCGAAACTAGGTGGACACTTCAAAGCCAAGTGTACTTCTTTATATGGTGGTAAGTTTCATTTCTGGGGAGTTTTCTTTCTTTCTGCCTTAAATCTTTAGGCTGGTGCTATAAGTAGCATGCCATTTTCCCATGGTCTTATGCTCAGAGCCCTGCTCTAAGAACTTAATAGGATGCCAGTTTCAAATTAAATATGAACCTACAGAGAGACAGACAGCACCATTCTTAGAATCAGGTCAGCGATAACACAATACAATCTGTGCCACTCGAGATGGATCCATTCAGCTCACACCCTCAGTGATTATATTGTGTTTTCTGTTGGGTCTGAGAAACTTTAGAACAACAAGCTTTATAAACAAAACTATTAACTTTTACTATTTTGATAATCTACTGAAGTATTATTTTAAAACAGGAGAAATGCTTTCTACTACAAAATAAATGTAGGAAATTAAAATAGAAAATTTTAAAATTAAAATAGGACATCTGAGACAGTTTAAGATCTCCAATTTTTATTTAATATTCAAAACATGGGTTTTTGTGTATGCATAAGACAGTTCAAAAGTTATAATATTCAAGCATTGAAAATCACATCAAATTATTCTACACATTCGCCTAACGATGAGCTTATATTTTTAGTTCAAGGAATTCTGTGTTTTTTTTTTTTAAGAGAGATCCTTTTAACTCCTTGTCAAAATTAAGCTTTCTTACAGGGTCATACGTATATTATACCGATGAATTTTCTGATTAGTAATGTTAAGTATGTCTTAAAAGTGACTCTAATTTACAAGTACAATTTTAAAAACGTAGATTCTTTTAAATGATTATCATGATTATTAATGATTATTTTCAGTAAGAACCAATGCCATATACTCTGGCCATTATGGCAGCCCATGGCAGCCTATGTGAACAGATCCGGTGTCTGTCTTGGGGCAAAGCACATGGTTTTTCACTGCATCTTTGTCAACACTTGTTGGAAATCTTTTTATTTGCCATTCTCATGGGTGTGAGAATCTCATTCTGTAAACTACCCAGATCCTTAACCATTAAAATGTTTGTTTTTAAGTGTTAATGTGTATTATTGAAAGTTTAGAATTTGTCATTCAACCACACCCAATTTATGCACACACTTAGCACTATGGTATATAGACATAGCAACTATGGTATAACAGACAAAATTTAGGATGTGGTACAAAATACCGCTAATTGACTAATCATAGTAGGCTGCCCTGAATAAAATCAATATTCACCAAATAGAATATACTAATAGTTGCATTTGATATAATAGAAATTCCATAATGTAACTGAAAAGACTGGTATACCTGAGAGATCAACAATCCTTTATCACAGAAAAACGAGTGTGTGTTTTGGGATTACGGTGATGCAACTCGTTGTTTGAAACAAATCATCAGCCCTACCTCCTGTAAGTTACACCTAAACTTCCAGCTTATTGGGTTTCCCTACCTAGAGAATGTTCTCCCAAGAACTGCCTGTTAAGGGGCTTACCTCTTCTCAGCTAGACAAGCAATTGAGAAGCTTCCCAATAATGAGTCTGAGAGTTCAGAGGCTTCTGGAAGGAGGAGCCCTTTTCCGAGCACTCTTGCCTTACTAGACCTTTACCCCCATTCATTGACAAGTCAAGACTATGCAATTTTTGCTTTACTTAGAACTTAAACTACAACTGTTGACCCAGACACCAGATCACAAATCAAAATAAATCTCAGGGTTCAGGAGCAAAGAATGCACTAGCACATAGTGCAAAGACATGGGGGGGGGGGTGTCACAGGATGTTTTTCCCTTAGAAAAATTTGTAGCTAACCTTCTTAGGACATGCAATTTCAAAAATTTTCTTTGCAATGCATAACAAAGGTGCTGTTTATTTTTTTCTTTAAAAAAAATTAGTATGGGCTTCATGCCAAGATCCTACTGCCAAACAAAAGTACCAGTTTATCAAGCAGTTGCCTAAAAATAAAAGCATGTTATTTTTGAGACAGAACTGAATTTAGTATTCCGCCATTGCACTTAGAACATTTACTTTTAAAGGGTTTCTTTGTGGCCTGGGAAAACAAGCGACTATTGTACCCACCAAATGGGCAGCTGTGCCACTGCATGTAGACTGGCATATGACTGATGTGGCCCCATGAAGGGATGTCCTGGCCAGTCCCTGGCACACATGCAGTAGCAACTTTCTCCTGCACATACCCCCAAATGAAAGCTTGGTTTTTGGCAGAAACTAGAATATCATAAATGCCACATGGAGCACCTTTTTATGACCAGTAACTGTCTTAGTTTTTAGACTAGAGAAAAAAATATTCTCTGTGGCTTTCCTATTTTGAAATATTAAAAACTTTTCCTCTTTTGCTGGAATCATTTATACAATGCAAAGAGAGTGATGCACTGTAAGTCAGACATATATTTAAAAAACAGTGTGAAAAAGATGAAGTAAGTATCATGTGCTGATGGAACACATTTGAGAACAATCACCTCTATGAGGGCAGGCAGCTATGATGAAAAGACTGTTCTTAGAGGAAGCAGGTTCTGAAGAATGAGTTGAAATTTCCCAGGCTATCAGTGGGGAACTTGGGCGGAAGGGGAGGGCATTTAGGGGTAAGAAACAGTTTATGCAAAGGTATAAAGTGTGGCATTACACGGTGTATTTAGGATATACTATTTTGGGATTGCTGCTATAGGAGGTTAGCACTTGCTGGTGGTAAAGCGTGGCAAGCTAGACCTCTAGCAGACCAGGCAACACTTTGAATGGCATGTTAGAGACCTTAGAGCATGATCACTAAGATAACCATCTTCCCACCTCTGGTTGGCAGGGGACACTTCTAGCCCTGCCCCTGTCCACAGGCCTGGATTCTGTTCCCAGGCTACAGACTGTCATAATCTTTTGCTTAAGATTATTTTCCTCCTCCAGCCCTCATGGACGCAACTGCACACATTGCTTGTCCCCTCTGAATGATTATAATTTCAACAGCATCTTCCACCTCCAATTATCACTAGTTTTATTTAAAAATCACGGTAAATACACAAAATATACTTATTGAAACTTTGATTTTTCAAGTAGAAACAGCTGTAATTCTATTACTACCCAAAAGCATCTATCATATTAAAATCTTCCATTTATTAAAAAGTATCATTAGCTACTGGGAGCTTTGTCAGAGCAGAAGTCTCTACAAAATCAAGACTGAAGCAGGTGTTGTTTCTGCTCTACTCAAACACCATTTGCTAGCTAACACACCCATCTCCATCTCTGAGCTGAATTGTGAATTGTGCTTATATGTGTAACAAGCAATATATGCTCACTAAATTTTAAAACAAAAACTCTGGTGACTGAACTTTATTAAGGAATATTCCAACTACTGACTGTTTTTATACTCTTTCTCCTTCATCTTTTAGTGTCACAATTGTAGATAAATGGCAAAATCTATTTTAAACATTAACATTCTATGGCAATAGCCCACGGATGCAGTTGTTGGAAAATTTGACTGTGAGCAATTTTAGGTAACAATTTTAAAAAGTAACAATAGCAGTATTTATCAAGCACTCTTTTGTGCCAGGCACTTTACATGCATTATCTTATGAAATAGTAAGATGTAAGTAGAACTTTTATCCATTTTATAGACAAAAAAACTACAGAAAAGTTAGGTAACTTGACCAGGATAATAGTGGGTGGTGGAGAGGAGTTCCCCTCCTCACAGTGTGACATTGGAGTTCCTGCAAAGTCTCAGAGTACTTAACAACTAACAAGAAAGTATGTTGATTTTATATCCTGCAGCACTATTTACAATAGCTAAGATACGGAAACAACCTAAATACCCCAAAACAGATGACTGGATAAAAAAAGTGTGGTATATACACACAATGGAATACTATTTAGCAGTCAAAAAAGATAAATTCATGCCATTTGTAGCAACATGCATGTTGCTGAAAGGGACTATGCTCAACGAAATAAATCAGAAGGAAAAATATCAGATAGTTTCACTTATAGGAGGAATATAGAAGAACTAAACAAGGATCAGGGAAAAAAAAACAAAAACAAAACTAGCAGGTGAAAGATAAATCGGAGACATTAGGTAGGGGAGGGGGAGGTAGAGGAATCAGAACGGGGAGGGAAGAGCACAAGAGACCATGGTGATGGTTCACAGGTGGTGGGAATTCTATAGGGATTACACCTGAGAGGAACAAAGATGTAAAAGAAAAACAACACATACATAAATAAAATTAAAATAAAAAGTAAAACATGGTGACTGAAAAAAAAAAAGTAACATGAAAGTGGTGGAGAAGGCAGGCATTTGGAAAGACACAAAACAGAAAATAGTGGTGGTAATGGGGTTATTATGTGCACACACACATACACACACATGAAATGCAACCTATTAATTATCAATAATATTTTTTTCCCTCTTTCAAAAAATAAGAACTCTTTCAGACTTAAAGAAGCCACTCTCAAATGGTCTGGGCATTCCTGAGGATCCAGAGACCCTTTCTAGGTCTGTAAGGTTAACATTATTTTTATAACAGTACTGTGAATTCCAAACTATTTCATAATGATAGTAAGACACTTATTTTCTCACAAGTGTGTTCACGATGGAATTTTCCAGCGACTGAATGCCATGGGCTATTGTTACAGGATAAAGGCAGAAGCATATGAGAATGCAGCTGTCTTCTGTTAAGTTGAATATTAAAGAGATGCAAAGATGGCAAAACAATGCCAGTCTCCTAAATTATAGTATTAACAGACATTTTCCATATCAACAAAAACTTTTAGAGGTCCTCAACAAATTTTAAAAATGCAAAAGAGTTCCTGAGACCAAAGGGTTTGAAAATATCATCTATCAATCAGATAATTATTATAGAATTAACTGTCGAGTACCTTTACATTTAAGAATTGTTTGAATATACATGTCATCAGCATAAATTCAATTTGATTAAATGCTGCAGTTTTGAGATTTTATTTATTTATTTTTTAAAGATTTATTTATTTATGCATACAAGCACTGGGGTACAGGCCAGAGGTGTGGGGGGTGAGAGGATTCACCACAGACAGA